>CAWUFV010000006.1:0-81621 GCA_963921505.1 Phakellia ventilabrum | reverse complement strand
TATAGTGGCTATGCTTAGTACGGCTAGGAAGAGGAAACCCCTTCCTTTCATTAGCCGTTAAATTTAGTTCAGAGTGATTAGTAATGATGATGTAACAGTACCGAATGTAGTAGACAAAAATTGTAAAAGAACGGATATACACGGCAAAATATATAATAGTTAGACACCGAGACCAAGGGATCTATGCGATTTAGAAACCCGAAGGCCCGGGGCTGTAGCGTCCCGAGCGAAGCGAGGGTGCTACTAAGGGCCTGAGGGTTTCTAAATCACGTAGATCCCATTGGTCGAGGCGTCTAACTGATTTAGACCATAGCAACAGGCTCTACGTAGCAACACAAGTTAGTTCACTTACCTGAGTAGTCGGTAGCCGACATGGACTATAAACAGATTATGCCCAGAGGATAAGGGCACTAAGTTGACAAGCCGGGCACTAAGTGATTTAGTGCCCTCCAGTTGACCAATGAGATTTGCATAAATCAGTGAAGTATGGTCTAAGTAATAGATAAACCGCGGTAGCCAGGGATTTATGGTCCATAAACCGCCCGAGCCCGAGGGCGAAGGTTGTTTATGGCCATAAATCCCTGGCTACCGCGGTTTATCTATTATATTCTGTATCTGATTGGTTCTTGGGTCCATAGCAACATGCAACATGGCAACCGCTAGCTAGTAGCCGTACAGTGGTAGCTAACCAAATAATGGCTCTGTGTTCAGCCACTTGTCTTGGTTTGCCTGAGTGGACAGAATGCTGCGGACAAAATAGTCGCTTCGCGTCCATTTTAACAGATGAAGAAGCTGAGAAACTGTCCGCTGGCTACACGCCGAAGAACACCGAAAAAGCAAATAAATGGGCTATCGAGAACTTCGAGGAGTGGCGGAAGTGGCGTAATGAGCACCGCCCCCAAGACCCAGCTCCTTCAAGTACAGCGCTACTCTTATCGGGAGACGCCCACTTCCTAAACAAGTGGCTCTCTCGCTATGCCGTAGAAACTCGCGGTGAAAACTTGTTTACTATGTCATACGGGCTGTACATGCATGCACAAGCTGTATATTATTGAACTGCCCTCAGGGCTGGAGTATATGAACAACTTCCTGTCAGTATATGGAATTTATAACCCACCTGTTGCTAGAGAAACAAGGGTGAAGTGGGGAATATAACATTGATTAGCTACGGCTAGCCATGCTGGCTACACTGCTACACAGGCTCTGCTGTCTGGCCACGCGAGACTAGCTGTCATCTTCAGTGACACTTGTGAGGTTCTTGCTTCTGTAGATAGTCAGACATTCAGTAGGACCATCTTTCTTTGATGCCAGGGCGCAAAAACTACGCTTACAGCAGTGCCGTATCGAACTTACCGTGTACCGATTGATCGATCCTGAAGCGCCTGCATGGTTCCAATCCGCCGCCCTTTTTGCCTTGGATGGCTGCAGCAGATAGTCTCCCAACAAAAGCAGCAAAGATTCCGTTGCTTCTTTGACTTGGTAAGTGAAAAAACTGCCAAACGCTACACTGATATTTTTAGTCTGCCATTTGTTGTAGAAATTAACGCGTGGTGGCATCACGCGCGTGACGTAATGATGGCGTGCAATGATTGGCAAAGTTGTCTAAAGTACTTAATTTCTCATTAATTTCAGGGCATCTATAATGAATTATACATACCAAGTTTTGTTTGGATTCATTATTAATTATTCATAAGTAACCAAGATATCTGCCCTCATCATTGATGCTAACGCTTATGAACGCATGTAGTAATTTGAAAACCAACTCCCAATACAGTATAGTATTTCTTGCATACATTTTAGCAATAAGAGCTAGTGGACAATCATCGCTGCATGCATTGCACACACAATATTATCTGAAAATTGTACATTTTTCCGTGAAAACTTTCAACATTAATTTTATGTACACTGTATAAAGCAAAATGTAAGTCAATTACAAAGCCATCAGTTCTCAATACTTGTTAAGTATGCATGCATAAAATGATGCATTTTTAAAATGTACTAGCATAGACGAGTTTAATACAATGTTACATAATAAACGACTAGGTATCTTAGCCTAAACAAAAATGGCTGCTGTCACTACAGAGAGCATCGAGAGGAAAGCAACTGGTCTGAATGCCACAGAGCCTCCGGTTCCTAGATCCCTTTTTCCTTCTCGTAAGTCTATATGGATTAAGAAATTATAATTATAACTGAACTGTATGATATAAAATATTCTATAATTGAACTTACCAATTTTGCATTCATAATCCGAGCTGGTTTCTGTTTCCAGTGTTCCTAATGACCTTGGGCACCGCCGTTTACACTTTCTGAAACAGCGACGGGGGTAATACCTACATCCTGCATGAGTGTGAGATGAGTATAAATTAATAAAGATCTCTAGTCAGATATACTGTACTCTTGCTCTAAACAGATACCGGTATACCACTGGTATATAATATTGCAACTTACGTGTCGTACACACCGTATGGCAATATCGTTTCTTTGACTGTCCACCGACTCCAGTGACGCTCACCGCAGTGTCATTACCATACTGGTTGGTAAGTCCCATTTCTATGTTACCCATCAATTCAGTGCAATCGCTGATCTCAAGCAGACAGTCAGTGTGATCTTGTATTATACCGTTGATGCAGTCAACAGTGAAGTTGTCAGTGGCTTTGCTACTTAGGTCCATCTGACACTTTCTCTCCACTTCGGTAATACGCCGTTCTGAACAATCTTTGCCATATGCTTCAGCAGCAAAGACAACCAGTAGAGTTAACCAGATTCCTGTAGTAGAGGACGTTAATTAACATTCATACAACTAAGCTCACAAGTATATCTTTAGCTATTGCATTAATAAACATACCAGTGTTCATCATTTTGCTACACTTTCTCCTTGGGTACGAATTGTAGTAGTGGCTGTTTCCTCTATTCACTTTCGTAAAACTGAAATTTGCTCTCTGGTGACTGCACATCTGATTTGGATGCCTTGTACATAAGAATCTTATTTTTATACTTTTCTGCAAGGATGGAGTTTAAAGTTCAAAAGTCTTAGGTGTGCACTTAATTTAGTAAACTTTCAATATGTGCACAAACTAGCTACTACTGAAAATGCTTTTTTTTAGTACACAGGATATACTTTACAGTAAACAGCTGATAGATAGTCTGTCTGTGGGAACTATGACATCTTGAAAGCCCTTCCATTGTGCTGTAGCTATAACTCACAGGGTAGCTCATTACTGCACTTTGGCACTGTTGGCACAAATGTTGACTTTGCGCGGTCAATTTTATTATTTATGCTTTTAAACTTTACTATAAATTTGTAATTATATACTATTAGCAATACTGATAGCCCTTGTCATAGGACACCCCCTGAGTAACACAATGCATAGCTACTCAATAAGGAGAGTATTCAGTACATTTTAAACTTTGCACCCATGTTGCACCCATAAGTACAGAATGCACGCACAATTTACAGAGTATATTCATTGTGCTTTTAAACTTTCCTAACCTGACTGTGAATTTGTAAATTGTGTGTACTATTATTAATACCAGTAGCCCTTGCCATAAGACACCCCCTGAATAACACAATGCATAGAATATACATTGTGCTTTTAATCCCCTCACCATATCTTTCCTATTGCCTAACTATTCAAGGAACAATTTCCACTTCCCATACAGCACATGCACTCGGCTGCTATCCTATACAATCTGATCCAGCTGTCAATGAATATCATTAATGACTAGGAATAACCTGCAAGATTGCTAATAAAATGTCAATTTGATTTTTAAGCACTGTAGAGCCAGCAAGCCAGACATTGCTGAACGAGTCAATTAATCACATTCTTGAGGTTATTAATGATATTCATAGCTAATTAATTATATTCATGACTATCAAACCACAAAGGTCTGCCATGACCCCTGCCAAAACTAGGAAAAAGGCAGTTTTAGGATACTCATTAATTATTCATGAGCATTGAGATTAAGGAGTATCCAGTGGACTTTAAACTTTGCACCCACGTGTACAGAATGCTGTAGCTATAGTTCATCACTGCAATCAGTGGCTTTGCATAGCTATATCATAAAGTACAAAAAAAAAGATGTAGGGATGGAAGTGCCAAAAAGCATTCAAACAAGGTGTAGGGATAACATAAACACAAAGTTAAATGTAACATGATCAGACTACCGATATGTAGGCTACGTACTCTAATTTAAAACCTGCCATAGGATTGCTCAATTCTATTTACTAGCGGACTAGCATTGTAAAGCACAAAATAAACCTTTTAGGGGTGTGACCTATCTGGAAAAGTTAAGTATTGAAACTCACTGTGTACAAGCTGCCGGCTACAACTTGCTTGAAAGTATTGCTACTAGCTCTGTTTTGTTCCTCCAGTGACCTTCAACCCACTGTGATGCTCAACCACACCAGTCGAGACAGCCGGCAGTTTCTTCTACTACGTGACCTACAAGTACGTCCTCCTGAACGACGCCCGCCTCGGGGTGCTCTACTACCTCCTTGCAACCCTCATTTCCTCTACACCCTCGTGGGGATCTTCATCAGGAAGGGATACATTGAGGTGAGCACCTTTTCCAGTCTCATTCCCAGTCTTCCAGATCTCATTCCCAGTTTCCCGTCAAGCAGCGGTAATATAGTGTAGCCATCCAACAGTTCACTGAGTACAGCAGGAGTACACAATTGTTATTGTACAGTGGAACCTCTCCTCTTTACCAATCGGGGCCGGGACGTATAGCTTTTTGTCCATTGTGGTGAGCTAGCTATGTACACCCAGGGGTGTCCTTCTTTTCACAAGAATCAACTTTCGCTATATTTGCAATTCAATACTCACCGTGTAGTGGTAGTGCAGTGATAGCCCATATCATAGGACACTCCCTGAGTAACACAATGCATGAAACGTTCATTGTGCTTTTAAGGATATTCAGTGCATTCTCAAACTTTGCACCCATGTGTACAGAATACAAGCTCCCCCACTCCTCAGTAGATCACTTTTCTTTGATGTGGTTGTAAGAATGTAATTACAATCATGACTATGCTTTGATCTTTGAGATAGCACCAATCTTTGTAACTGCTTCTGGCTATATAGAACGCTGCATTGTACTTTTAAACTTTGACGATGAATTTGTAATTGCATACTATTAGTAATACCAGTAGCCCTTAATTGTCATAAGACACCCCCTGAGTATCACGGAATATTCATTGTGCTTTTAAGGGAGTATTCAGTACACTTTATAAACTTTGCACCCATGTGTACAGAATAGAAGCGCAATTCAGGGGTGGATCCAGGGGCCATGCCCTCCCCCCAGGCTACTTTACAGTAAACAGCTGATAGTTAGTCTGTCTGTGGGAACTATGACATCTTGAAAGCCCTTCTATTGTGCTGTAGCTATAACTCACAGGGTAGCTCATTACTGCACTTTGGTACTGTTGGCACAAATGTTGACTTTGGGGGTCAATTTTATTTTTATGCTTTTAAACTTTACTATGAATTTGTAATTATATACTATTAGCAATACTGGTAAATTTGTGAGTGAACATGACACAATCATATGCGGATACGATACAGTAATATTTTTAATTCCTAGAATTCTGGGAAATTAAGTGCATGTGCAAACAGGAGATACCTGGCCACTCTTTTTTTGGGTGGGGGGGGGGGGATGGTGGCCTGGGTACGAGGCTAAACATCTCCCATAATCACACTCTGCTGAAGCCTTGGTCCAAAGTATTTGCACCAGACAGGTTTCAGCTGCAAGGGGTAGTCACTTACGTATCGCCTGTAGAAGCATTTGCGAACGTGATCAAAATGGAATTGATCAATCAAGGTAGTTGTTAGGAGACAATTAAGAGATCAAGGCCAAATCCGAAGGACAGAAATCAAATGATCAACAGCTTTCTCCAATATTAAGAAGGGTGTGATTACCATTTTGTCCTTTGAACCCCGTAAATAAAACGATTGAAGACGTTCAGAAGGAACAATCAAGCGATCAAGGACGATTTTCATCGATCAAGATTCTTGATCCCATTCGCAAACACTTCTACAGACAATGCGTAAGTAACTACCCCTTGAGCTGTCAGTCCTGCTACATGTGTGGTGGCCAGGAAGGAGACTGAATTAATATTCAGGGTTCTTCCTAGAAAATTTTGTCAGAGGCACATGGTGGGGGGAGTCCCTCCACCTGCACCAAGTGTGTAAGCTCTGAGATGCCTGTTATTGTTCCAGAGTCTGTTGCTATAAAGAGCGTAGAAAAATTTATGAATTAATGTGTTTGGTGTAATGCGGTCACTAAATCCAATAGAGTTACTGTAGCAGGTTTCTAAGTGGCAGGTCACCTATGGAGTCATTTAGATACCTGTGGAGTCATTGTGGTTGTAATTGGCGGTCGACCTTTATCAATTATGGTTCACAATATTCTGCAAGCCAAGGCAGTGGTAAAGAAATGAGCAATTGGTATTTGTATCCGAGAATCAGTCAGTAATGGCTACTATGAACAGGAGAGTGGAGACGGAGCTGTACAGTAATGTATAGCGCTCTTGTAAGAGGGGCCAATCACAGGCAATCCAGTTAACCCCCCCACCATATCTTTTCTACTGCCTAACTATTCAAGGAACAATTTCCACTTCCCATACAGCACATGCACTCGGCTGCTATCCTATACAATCTGATCCAGCTGTCAATGAATATCATTAATGAATAGGAATCCTCTGCAAGTTTGCTAATAAAATGTCAATTTGATTTTTAAGCACTGTAGAGCCAGCAAGCCAGACATTGCTGAACGAGTCAATTAATCACATTCTTGAGGTTATTAATGATATTCATAGCCAATTAATTATATTCATGACTATCAAACCACAAAGGTCTGCCATGACCCCTGCCAAAGCTAGGAAAAAGGCAGTTTTAAGATACTCATTAATTATTCATGAGAATTGAGATTTAAGGTAGGAAGGGAAGTTGAGTAGGGTTGAAGCCGAATCTCCGAACCAAGTTGATGGCTATGTCGGCAACATCCTAGCCTACACCCACATGACAATAGGTAAGCACCTAATTACCCCCTCTGCTTAATATTCACAAAAATACCTCTTTTGCTAAAATTCCAAATATTGCACTCCCCGCACAGTTTCACCACTCATCGTCACCTACACACAACCTACACAGGACAGGCCAAAATCCTACGCATGCTTTTTCACAGAAACACTTCAAATCCGGTTTTACTGCCTTGCTATTCACACATACACGCATTTCGCAATCCGGACTTGCCAATTAAATATTGCAACAATCCACGCCTGCTACAGTAGATTCACCCCAGGGTCATGACAGTAACTACGCATGCTTTTCTCCCCTAACCCCTCCCTTGCTACGTTACACACGCACACAGCCTAGCTACCACTTACCACTGTTTTTGCCAGGACCCCACAAACGGCAGCTAGCCGCGAAAATGGGCGGAGTCTACGAGATCACTTTCCTAAAGACAACTGACTAGAGAAGACTGGATGACCATCTGTTTGGCTAGCTGCCTGCCAGCCTTTCAGCTACACTCACAAACACTACTACAGACTTCAGGCTGGATTTTACACACAAACAGCATACTCAGCACTACACGCGGCGTCTTATTAAAAAAAAAAAAAAAAAAAAATTCCAGAAGAGGTCCGTATATTTCAACACTGCGCTGAGTTCCGGGGGTCCAAATATTTTGAAATATAAGGACCAGTGGGGACCATTTTGGGGGGTCCAAATTTTTTGTGACAGAACCCTGAGAAATCAATTTTGTTTCTCAGTCTTCATTTAAAACGTTTCTTGAATGTCGTTCAGCTATTTTGCTTCTCTATCAAGTTTCATTTTCAATTTTCTTCTTTTCTTGAGTATCAGTCAACTACAATGGACCCTTTTCCGCTCCGGCAAGAAAGTAGGCACTAAATCGATAAAGCATGTATATTATAGTGCCTACGTTCCCCCACAACATCATAGCAGAAAGGGTCTGTTGGAAATAGTGGAGTGGTATTCAATTGAAGGAAGATTAAAAATTTTAAGAACCCTTCCGAGGCCATCTTGTGTGTACATGTAGAGAATGTAGCCGCATTCTCAGACTCTGCCCGCGCACAAAAAAAAAAGATGAGGAAAAGTAAGGGAGAGCCTTACCATGCGATGCGGGACACACTCGGACACATGTTGGGGAGGATGGCCTTAGCAACCATGCAACCTACCTGCCCATGTTTTTGTTTTTTTAGCACTGTTATAAGTATAAACGACTTAAAACCGCCCCATGAGTAATCCATGGTTTGGCTGACTTAAAACCTTCCCATGAGTACGCCATGGAATTTAAGTCATTTACCGTAATCTCCCACCCTCGAAAATAAGCCCACCCCCCTCTTCAACCAAAAGTTATTGTAGAGGGTCATTTACTCTCGAAAATAAGCCCACCCCATTAACCACACAAGCGGGCTGCATACTGAAATTTTCTGTGTGTGTGTTGGCTTTGAAAAAAGCCTGGTAAACAGTATAACTATATAAGTGTTTCAAGAAAAGTCAATCAGTTTGTGGATGTGGGATGGCTTTCCAGAGAACAGAGATTGTTGTTACTTTGTTCTGGCTCTTAGTACACTTGACACTTGTGCAAACAAATCTTATGAAGCCCTTCACATCTTGTTATGTCTGGGTGGGTGTATACTAACTTTTATAGGGTGGGCCTATTTTCGAGTGCATCTTATGAAGCCCTTCACATCTTATGTCTGGGTGGGTGTATACTAACTTATAGGGTGGGCCTATTTTCGAGTGAAATACCAAAACACTCGAAAATAAGCCCACCCCCCTCTTTGAGTAGCCACTAAAGATCATCGCCCATAGGCGTATTTTCGGGAGATTACGGTACTACACGACCATGGTCTAGTGCTATCACGGCTACTACAGGACTCGAAAGACGGGCTAACCGCAATGCTGATACCTTTTCTGCAGACTATGTTCATTTAATACTAGACGTGTTGATATGTAGGTATGTATCAGTGGCTGTTTATTAATAGGTATTATAGCTATGGTATGTTGCTTTTCGGTATAATTACATTTTATGGAATATAGGTGTGAGCAACAATAAGAACCCAGCAAGAATATGAAGAGCCGGCTTGGTGCTTGTATGATGAGGCCTTCCGGGAAAAAGCCGCTACAATGGGAAACAGAAAGTGGGCCCAGACAGACTCATATCTGTACAATTAGTCTGCGAGCAAGAGGGTCGCAGGGGCAGTGCAATCTGGTGCCAGGCCACAGCTAGTTGCAGCCAGGGCACAGATGGTTGGAACCGAGTCACAGCTGAGTGGAAACAGGTCACGGCAGGTTGTGAAGGCAGGCCCACCAGGAGGTGGGAGTGGTGCCATGGTGCGAGCAGGTGTGTGCTGGGCCTTCAATGAAGGGAGCTGCGCATATGGGGCAGGCTGCAAGTTTCGGTACATGTGTGAGAAATGCTCAGGGCGCGCGCAACTTGGCCAGCACCTTCTCAAAGGGGGCATCTGTACAAAAGTGAGGGACAGTCTGGACGACAAGGGACCCAGAGACAGAGACATTATTGGGGCGAGCCTGAGCGAGCCCCAAACTAGCGTGTATGGTTGGACCATGGATAATAAAGTATTCGAAGAAGAAAGGAAAGCAGAAGATGCGAGAGTACTGGCTAGGCGATAACGGGAGAGAGAGCACCAACGAGAGAAAAGAGGAGCAGGTATCCAGTGTTTTTTAATAGTTTGGGCGGGAGGGAGATGCTCCTAGGGTGAGGGAAGTGGGACAAAGTAGCCAGCTAGTTGCTTTGTAACTTAGGGCTTTGGAATCTAGGGTAATGCTTCCCTTGCTTCCATAGGAAACTTGCAGAGTAGGTTATATTTGCATAAACACTGCAGGTACCCTAAGGCCAGGTGCCAAAGGGAGAGAGAGCGCAAACATGAAGAGAGAGAAGAGCAACACAAACCCCAGTGCAAAGGCAGGCCAGACTCTAGCAAGATCGGGAGTAGCAGCAGCAGGTACTCCGGAGGAGAGGGAGGCCAGACCCCAACAGGAGAGGGAGCGCCAACAAGAGAGACGGGCAGCAGGTACGCCAGAGGAGAGGGAGACCAGGCGCCAACAGGAGAGGGAGTGTCAGCAAGAGAGAAGGGCAGTAGGTATACCAGAGGAGAGGGAGGCCAGGCGTCAACAGGAGAGGCAGCACCAATAAGAGAGAAGGCCAGCAGTCACTCTTAATACACATTGTTCATATCACTGCATCATCCGTACCATTGCTTATGTCCTTAATGTGCATTATGTATTGTCAAATCTGATATAAGTGCATCTTCCAATACCACATGCATGCCTGTTTTACTAGCTCACAAATACGACTGAAATGGCAACAGTGTGCTTTTTCAGGCTGTAGCACAATACATTTCCATTCAAAGAAATCCCAGAGCTAGTAAACTTCCTGCACTTGCGTGTCCAGAAACTATTTGCCGCAGCAGCCGTCATCTTTGTGAGTTTGAGGCTGACGCATTTCGATATTCATATCAAGGAATAATTTTTTTATTAAGGTGGTGCAACTGCTCTTGTTACTTCGAATTCCCTTTCCGTATTATACGAAGAAATCCTATTCCAGAATTCACAATTCTGATTCATAGCATGGGAGTTGAATACCAAATTACTAGCATGTGACTGCATGTACCAGAGTCTAAGCATGTGACAAGCATGTGAGCTAAATACCAGCATGTGAGCTAAATACCAGCATGTGAGCTAAATACCAGCATGTGAGCTAAATACCAGCATGTGAGCTAAATACCAGCATGTGAGCTAAATACCAGCATGTGCAGTAAATACCAGCATGTGAGCTAAATACCAGCATGTGAGCTAAATACCAGCATGTGAGCTAAATGCCAGCATGTGAAGTAAATACCAGCATGTGAGCTAAATGCCAGCATGTGAAGTAAATGCCAGCATGTGAGCTAAATGCCAGCATGTGAAGTAAATACCAGCAAGTGAGCTAAATGCCAGCATGTGAAGTAAATGCCAGCATGTGAGCTAAATACCAGCATGTGAGCTAAATACCAGCATGTGAGCTAAATGCCAGCATGTGAGCTAAATACCAGCATGTAAGCTAAATACCAGCATGTGAGCTAAATACCAGCATGTGAAGTAAATGCCAGCATGTGAGCTAAATGCCAGCATGTGAAGTAAATGCCAGCATGTGAGCTAAATGCCAGCATGTGAACTAAATGCCAGCATGTAAAGTAAATACCAGCACATGATTATCTACGTAAGCAGCTATTTAGTAATTGACATTAGCTATGTGAATATTTGATTGTGTAGGTATTTAGTAAATACCAGCATGTACTTTATAAATACCAGTATTATCTGTAAATGTCTTAAAGTTTTGACACAAACGGCACCCCATAAAAAAACGTATATACCGCTAATGTACAGTATGGCTAGTCATAAAATTTGAAGCAGTACTAGAGTTGTCTGAAGTACTTAATTTCTCATTAATTTCAGGGCATCTATATAATTACACTAATCAATTATACATACCAAGTTTTGTTTGGATTCATTATTGAGTTTTGATAATTATTCATAAGTAACCAAGATATCTGCCCTCATCATTGATGCTAACGCTTATGAATGCATGTAGTAATTTGAAAACCAACTCCCAATACAGTATAGTATTTCTTGCATACGTTTTAGCAATAAGAGCTAGTGGACAATCATCACTGCATGCATTGCACGCACAATATTATCTGAAAATTGTACATTTTTCCGTGAAAACTTTCAACATTAATTTTATGTACACTGTATAAAGCAAAATGGAAGTCAAAAGCAATGCACATGCAGATAATTATATATGCAATTACAAAGCCATCAGTTCTCAATACTTGTTAAGTATGCATGCATAAAATGATGCATTTTTTAAATGTACTAGCATAGACAAGTTTAATACAATGTTACATAATAAACAACTAGGTATCTTAGCCTAAACAAAAATGGCTGCTGTCACTACAGAGAGCATCGAGAGGAAAACAACTGGTCTGAATGCCACAGAGCCTCCGGTTCCTAGATCCATTTTTCCTTCTCGTAAGTCTATATGGATTAAGAAATTATAATTATAACTGAACTGTATGATATAAATTATTCTATAAATAATCAGGGCTGTCGGAAGCTCTCTAGGGGTGGAGCGGCCATCGGTCTTGATGCCAGAGGCCGCGCAATTTTTTTCGATTATTCAGCTCAGCTGCCAAGAAATTGCTCTCGTAGCGTCTCGCTACATTGAAGGTCGTGCACTGACATCATGTAGCTCTACACTCTCTCTCTCAATACAGGCGGAGATCAAGCACACAGCCATCTTTCTCGAGTTCGAGAGCTACTCGGAAATACGCGAGTTCAAAGTTCAATGGCCACACGGGAAAAAAAAATTGGCACGAAAAGTGGGGCGGCCCAGGCCGCCCCAGCCGCCCCGCTTCCGACGGCCCTGATAATTGAACTTACCAATTTTGCATTCATAACCCGAGCTGGTTTCTGTTTCCAGTGTTCCTAATGACTTATTTGAGCACCGCGTTACATACTTTGACCTACAGCCACGGGGGTTACATCCTGCATGAGTGTGAGATGATAAAGATTTCTAGTCAGATATACTGTACTCTTGTTCTAAACAGATACCGGTATACCACTGGTATATAATGTTGCAACTTACGTATCTTACACACACTACGGCAATGTCTTTTCCTTGACTGTCCACCGACTCCAGTGACGTTCACCGCAATGTCATTACCATACTGGTTGTTAAGTCCCATTTCTATGTTACCCATCAATTCAGTGCAATCGCTGATCTCAAGCAGACAGTCAGTGTGATCTTGTATTATACCGTTGATGCAGTCAACAGTGAAGTTGTCAGTGGCTTTGCTACTTAGGTCCATCTGACACTTTCTCTCCACTTCGGTAATACGCCGTTCTGAACAATCTTTGCCATATGCTTCAGCAGCAAAGACAACCAGTAGAGTTAACCAGATTCCTGTAGTAGAGGACGTTAATTAACATTCATACAACTAAGCTCACAAGTATATCTTTAGCTATTGCATTAATAAACATACCAGTGTTCATCATGTTGCTACACTTTCTCCTTGGGTATGAATTGTAGTAGTGGCTGCTTCCTCTATTCACTTTCGTAAAACTGAAATTTGCTCTCTGGTGATTGTACATCTGATTCGGATGCCTTGTACATCAGAATCTTACTTTTATACTTTTCTGCAAGGATGGAGTTTAAAGTTCAAAAGTCTTAGGTGCACTTAATTTAGTAAACTTTCAATATGTGCACATACTAGCTACTACTGAAAATGGTTTTTTAGTACACAGGCTACTTTACAGTAAACAGCTGATAGTTAGTCTGTCTGTGGGAACTATGACATCTTGAAAGCCCTTCCATTGTGCTGTAGCTATATAACTCACAGGGTAGCTCATTACTGCACTTTGGTACTGTTGGCACAAATGTTGACTTTGGGGGTCAATTTTATTATTTATGCTTTTAAACTTTACTATGAATTTGTAATTATATACTATTAGCAATACTGATGATAGCATAAGCATTTCTAATGCATGTTGGGCATGCTTTAGAAATGCCTGTCACATTCTTGTGAAAGGCATATCACATGCATTTCATTACATGTGAAATGGCCCTAAAATACAAAAAATTGGCCTTGGGTAATGCATTTGGACTTCATGGAGATGAATTTCAAATGCAAGTAATATTGATTGTAACATGAGTGTTGCCAATTTATTTTAAATGTATTTAGCCAGCGATGGTAATGCATTTGGACTTCATGGAGATGAATTTCAAATGTAAGTAATATTGATTGTAACATCCATTTTAAACGAGTGTTGCTAATACATTTTAAATGTATTTAGCCAGCCATGCGAATGCACTTCAAATGCACTAATAAATGACCTTAATTTGTACACACTGTAATAGTCATAATAATTATGAATAAAATATACTTGATTAGCTACTATCCAATCTCTGTCTCCTAACAAGATGTACATGCAGTCTCTTGTCTTTCAAGGCTCTGGAGGAAGGAGGGGTCTTTTTCCTTTCATGGACACCCGTGCCTGCCCACATTTGTCCGTCATTGCAGCCTTAATATCTCTTGGCCGTGCAGATTTATCAAACGACAGACAGTATGCTGGAAAGCAGATAAAAATAAGAAAGTAATATCATTACAGTATAAAAACAACTTTCATCCCCTCCCCCAGTTTCTAAAGACTACAAAGCCCCATGATTTTTGAAATACTGGCTTACAAATGATAGATTCGGTGATGTTTGTGTCCAGTTGTTCATAGACACCTTTGGCAGACAGAGATGACCGGGCAAGAGTTGGCTGCTCCCAGAACACCTCCATTAGATATCGAGCCAGCATACTGGCAGTTTTAGCCCCCCGCACAGCCGCCTGCAACTTCATGGCACTGCAGTACACACCTGACCCTGTTACTAGTTCCACACGACCACTATTCTGTAGAGTAGAAATGATGCAGATAGTCCAGCATTGTGGATTGATTTTCCTACTTAAGATGACTACATCCATTGAAAATGTATTGACAGCAACTTTAGTAGTTCACGAGGGCATATCTTTGAAGCTTCATAGTATGTGAGGGGCCTGAGGGCATACTTTTTACATTAAGTTATCTTGTAAACAACACTATGTAAACGATGTAGTTTGGACATGGCTATAATGCATTATACACCATGTACTGGAAAAAATCACTCTGTCTGTTGTTTGTATTGATTACTCGTGTCTACGGCACTCGTAACCAATACTGCAACAGTACAGACTCATGATATTTACCAGTACATGGCATATAATAATATAATTATTATTGTGTTTATACATTTTATGCATCACATAAAGGCCCAAATGAAATGATAAACATAAAACTTAATCCCCTCACCATATCTTTCCTATTGCCTAACTATTCAAGGAACACTTCCCACTTCCTATACAGCACATGCACTCGGCTCCTATCCTATACAGTCTGATCCAACTGTCAATGAATATCATTAATGACTAGGAATCCTCTCAATAACCTGCAAGTTTGCTAATAAAATGTCAATTTGATTTTTAAGCACTGTACAGCCAGCAAGCCAGACATTGAATGAGAGTCAATTAATCATATTCATGAGGTTATTAATGAGATTCATAGCCAATTAATTACATTCATGACTATCAAACCACAAAGGTCCGCCATGACCCCTGCCAAAGCTAGGAAAAAGGCAGTTTTAGGATACTCATTAATTATTCATGAGCATTGAGATTTAATCCCCTCACCATATCTTTCCTATTGCCTAACTATTCAAGGAACAATTCCCACTTCCTATACAGCACATGCACTCGGCTCCTATCCTATACAGTCTGATCCAACTGTCAATGAATATCATTAATGACTAGGAATCCTCTCAATAACCTGCAAGTTTGCTAATAAAATGTCAATTTGATTTTTAAGCACTGTACAGCCAGCAAGCCAGACATTGCTGAACGAGAGTCAATTAATCATATTCATGAGGTTTTTAATGAGATTCATAGCCAAATAATTACATTCATGACTATCAAACCACAAAGGTCCGCCATGACCCCTGCCAAAGCTAGGAAAAAAGGCAGTTTTAGGCTACTCATTAATTATTCATGAGCATTGAGATTTAAGGTAGGAAGGGAAGTCGAGTAGGGTTGAAGCCGAACCTCCGAACCAAGTTCATGGCTATGTCGGCAACATCCTAGCCTACACCCACATGACAATAGGTAAGCACCTAATTACCCCCTCTGCTTAATATTCACAAAAAGACCTCTTTTGCTAAAATTCCAAATATTGCACTCTCCACACAGTTTCATCCCTCATGAGGTTATTAATGAGATTCATAGCCAATTAATTACATTCATGACTATCAAACCACAAAGGTCCGCCATGACCCCTGGCAAAGCTAGGGAAAAGGCAGTTTTAGGCTACTCATTAATTATTCATGAGCATTGAGATTTAAATGATCATGAATACGGTGCACTGGAATTAGCTAATGACGATTTTTTTTCTATTCTCTTGTTGTGTGTGTCAATGACCTTCCACAGATAGCTACAGAGTCGTGCTCTTGTCATCTTTCAACAATTTAGTTTGAACTTGCCAAGCCACTTAAATGCTTGTTCTGCACACTCTGTGTTTACCCCATGCACTTCAGCGAACTTTGGTAGATGTGGATGGTATTTGCAATCAGGGTTGTCCGGTGGCATGCATGCAGCAGCTCTCTGTATGTTTCTTGCAATGAAAAAGGTCGACCATCATACCAGTATTCTCCAACAGAATCTTTGCACCAGCTGACCCTTTCCTGGCTAGGTTTTCTAGGAACGGGTGATAATCACATGCCCTGTCATAGCCAAGATACTGCAGTCTCCGTAGATCTTCTAAACAGCGGCCAAATGTGGTGTATATAAAAATATATACTTGTGTGGGTGATTCACAAGTAAACATCAAGCAAAGCAAGAAAAATGCAAGAAAAAGTAAAACATCAACCGCTTTCATGATCGTACAGCAGGGATCCTTGCTGCAGTGAGACCATGTGGGATTATCGTGAACTTCATGGAGATGTTTACTTGTGAATCACCCACACAAGTGTATATGTTATAGTTATAGCACGGTGCCAGGGATTTATGGCTGTAAACGAACCGAGTCCGAGGGCGCAGCCCAAGGACGAGGTTTGTTTACTAAGCCATAAATCCCTGGCAACCCGTGCTATAACTATTATATATCCCACCTGATTGGTTCATTGCTCCTAAACAAATGCGCATGTGCTCGTAGCCACTATAGCAACAGAACTGCGGTTACTTCCTGTTATGGGAACGAATACGGACCCATTACAGGTCGTATACTGTTACATGGTAAATATTTTGCTGTGTAAAAAAACGATGGCTTGCGAAAGCGAGACTGAGACGAGAGAGACGTTCGCTTGTTCCGTGGATCTCTACTGTCTTGGCATATCGCTGTCCTGGAAATGCTGACGTATTAATTTAGAACCACACCCCGAACGTGAGCTACAGCTCCTCCCATCAAATGCCAGCGCAACGCGAACCAAGCCCCACCCTTCATGCTCATCTGGACGATATGTAGTCAGCAAGCATATTAGTTGCATGTATGTATCATACAAAGGCTGTATTATACTCTCTCTCTAACTGTATGATAATAAGTGCCTGAAGGAGGAATTTATGAACCATAATTTTCCTTGTAGCCCTGAGGGAGGGAAAATATCACAGTTAAACCCCATTTGTTGCATGGAAAAAGTATACTAGGTGGGATATATTTTTATATACACCACATTTGGCCACTGTTTAGAAGATCTACGGAGACTGCAGTATCTTGGCTATGACAGGGCATGTGATTTTCACCCGTTCCTAGAAAACCTAGCCAGGAAAGGGTCAGCTGGTGCAAAGATTCTGTTGGAGAATACTGGTATGATGGTCGACCTTTTTCATTGCAAGAAACATACAGAGAGCTGCTGCATGCATGCCACCGGACAACCCTGATTGCAAATACCATCCACATCTACCAAAGTTCGCTGAAGTGCATGGGGTAAACACAGAGTGTGCAGAACAAGCATTTAAGTGGCTTGGCAAGTTCAAACTAAACTGTCGAAAGATCACAAGAGCACGACTCTGTATCTATATATCTGTGGAAGGTCATTGACACACACAACAAGAGAATAGGAAAAAAAATCGTCATTAGCTAATTCCAGTGCACCGTATTCATGATCATTTAATAGGACTGCCAGTAACTTTGTACGACATTGTATATGCGCCAGTTATCTCAGAGATGTTCAATGTACGTCGCGTACTTGACAATCATCATAGTGAATGTCTTTCCAACTCTCAGTCTACATCGTACCATAGGCAGTAGCTAGCTATCTTCTTCTGGGAACGACAGGAAGGGGCAGTGCTTATCTGGTTAATTAGCATGCCCGTTGCTCTGTATCCAAGAATTTATACAGTCCCCTTCTTTCTGTCACCGTCACGAACAAACCGTACACGTAATCAATGGGCGTGGCACTAGTGGTTTATTAACCAGCTATGAGCTTCTTCTAGTTGTTGCTCTAGCAGCTGTAGCGCCTCCTTCTTCACAGCAGTTGTAGTGCTTCTTGTTAGCTGTGCTGTCAAGTATTCATTGCATTGTAATGAGCCAATCTAGAAATGAATATCTTTCCTAGTGCCAAACCCACAAGTGTAGTGGTAGTACGTGTAGTATAAAAGGCAGCCACAGCGCCTACCGTATGTACAGTCTGTGCTGCGGTGTTTTTAACCTCGTCGTAAATTACCCCATGATTATAATTACCCTACGTAATTTGTACCGCAGAAATGCGCAATCTTCGAATAGAATAACCGGTCATTATTCTCCCGAGAGTACGGTATATCATATTGCTGTTAACCTTACGGTACTCAGGCCTGCCCTCGCAGCTTGGGTACTACAGTAGCAGTATGTATGGCATTCAAATGCTGAGTAGATAAATATAATAGGATAGCTATAGCTATACATAAAAATAGCAGAATAGCAAAATAGTAGAGTAATATACAGGAGATCGTATAATATTATAATACATGTACACAATAGCAGAATAGCAAGAATAGCAGAATAGCAGAGTAAGATATAGGAGATAGTATACATGTACACAATAGCTAGCAAGAATAGCAGAATAGCATAAATAGCAGAGTACAGAATAGCAAGAATAGCAGAATAGCGGAGTGAGATTGTATACATGTACACAATAGCAAGAATAGCAGAATAGCAAAATAGTAGAGTAATATACAGGAGATCGTATAATATTATAATACATGTACACAATAGCAGAATAGCAAGAATAGCAGAATAGCAGAGTAAGATATAGGAGATAGTATACATGTACACAATAGCTAGCAAGAATAGCAGAATAGCATAAATAGCAGAGTACAGAATAGCAGAATAGCAAGAATAGCAGAATAGCGGAGTGAGATTGTATACATGTACACAATAGCAAGAATAGCAGAATAGCAAAAATAGCAGAGTCAAATATGAGAGAGTAGCTATACATGTGCAGAATAGCAGAAGTGCAAAATAGCAAAAAATAGCAGAGTAATGGGAGTGTATACATATAGCTACACTATTGCAGAATAGCAAGAATTGCAAACATAGGTATATTCACAATAGCAAAAATTAATAGTGAATGAACATCATTATACAAAAATGAGTAATAGCAAAGTAACAATTAGCCATAGCCTTGTGACGATTAGAAATGCATATGGAATATACTATGGCAAAAATGAATAATAGCTGATAATAGCAAATCTGCAAATAGCAGCAGTAAAGTATTTATAAATCTATGCATAATATCATATAATAGCTCTATTGTAGAAATTATGATATAACCATTATCGCACCAAACTCCAGGCTGTCTGGAACAGAGGCTAAAGTTTACATAGTTACAACTGTCATTTGCTTGGACGACCAACCTACATGTACAAACCTCAGTTGCTGTGTATCATCATGTACCTGCTTGCAAGCAACACCTTCTATTTCTTTCAACAAGCTAAGTCGATCCACTTTCTGCTGCGGTGGTCATGACAGGCTAGGATAGCTACAGCGTAGGATTGTGCATCCAGAACCTGCTACTTTGCACGTGCACTGTACGGTGGCAAAACGGCAAACACTTCACTGCAATTGTCATCAAGATCGGTAATTGCATGCAGTAACCATTAAGGCAGAACTTTATTACTAACTGTGTTTATATATGGATTATGCAGGAGAAAAAGGAGTACTTGAACAGTGTTACAAAGACAACCTCTGCCCCTGTGACCATGATAGCAGTGCAAGTAATGCTGCCTGCAATTGTAAGGACACTCCATTTTTGTACGCAAATATAATTATTTACTCTACTATTTTTGGTACACATGCACAAGATTCTCCCAGCCCTCCTGACTCTCCAATAGAAGTTCGGAAAAAGAGGGGGAGGAGGACAGCTGTAGTGAGCGAGGAGAGCGAGGAAGAAGACACTGGTGTGGGTGCTGACAAATCGAACCTGACAACTTTGATCCGGGATAGCCGAAAAATCTTTGAGAAAACAAAGAGGGATCATGCCAAGGCAAAGGCTGCTGCCGCTGCCAAGAAGGCTGGTGACAGGATGCTGTCACATCTAGAGCTAGCACAGTGCACACACTGCAAGGATAAGGATCTTGAAATTGCATCTCTGAAGAGAAAGGTCAGGAAGCTGGAAGAGGACAGAGTACAAACACAACAAGGTATGTAATTCCCTGCATTCCCAAATACGTGCAGCTGTAATGCATGTATATGCACACACTATAATTATTCAGGATTAGGTGGAGATGAGGTGAAGGAGCTACGGAAGCTACTACATGATCTAAAAAAAGACAAGGTCATACGTACATAAGCTAAATGTAGTATTTATTACGATTTTTATTGTACATGTACTCTATTTGACAGGCATGGCATCAGGGTGGAACTCAGGCGAGCAAGCATATAGCAACAAAACAAAAACAAACACAAAACAGCAGCCCAAAGAAGAACTGGTAAAATATAATTGGCTGGAAATTGGTTAAGGTAGGAAGGGAAGTTGCAAAAATCCCCGTAAAACGGCTCATGAATAATTAATGAGCAATCAGCGAGGTCACGTGAGCTACGTAAAGTTAATAAGATTCATTGAACTATTTACATTTTCCCATGGCGGCAACCGGAATCAACAGCGGGGGGGGGGGGGGGTCACTTTGATGTGGAAAGCGGCACTTTCAAGTGCAAATTCGGGGCTTTGATGTTCACTTTCAAGCATGCGTAGAATTTTGGCCTGTCCTGTGTAGGTTGTGTGTAGGTGACGATGAGGGATGAAACTGTGTGGGGAGTGCAATATTTGGAATTTTAGCAAAAGAGGTCTTTTTGTGAATATTAAGCAGAGGGGGTAATTAGGTGCTTACCTATTGTCATGTGGGTGTAGGCTAGGATGTTGACGACATAGCCATGAACTTGGTTCGGAGGTTCGGCTTCAACCCTACTCGACTTCCCTTCCTACCTTAAATCTCAATGCTCATGAATAATTAATGAGTAGCCTAAAACTGCCTTTTTTCCTAGCTTTGGCAGGGGTCATGGCGGACCTTTGTGGTTTGATAGTCATGAATGTAATTAATTGGCTATGAATCTCATTAATAACCTCATGAATATGATTAATTGACTCTCGTTCAGCAATGTCTGGCTTGCTGGCTGTACAGTGCTTAAAAATCAAATTGACATTTTATTGGCAAACTTGCAGGTTATTGAGAGGATTCCTAGTCATTAATGATATTCATTGACAGTTGGATCAGACTGTATAGGATAGGAGCCGAGTGCATGTGCTGTGTGGGAAGTGGGAATTGTTCCTTGAATAGTTAGGCAATAGGAAAGATATGGTGAGGGGATTAAGTAGGAAAATCAATCCACAATGCTGGAGTATCTGCATCATTTCTACTCTGCAGAATAGTGGCCGTGTGGAACTAGTAACAGGGTCAGGTGTGTACTGCAGTGCCATGAAGTTGCAGGCGGCTGTGTGGGGGGCCAAAACTGCCAGTATGCTGGCTCGATATCTAATGGAGGTCATCTCTGTCTGCCAAAGGTGTCTATGAACAACTGGACACAAACATCACCGAATCTATCATTTGTAAGCCAGTATTTCAAAAATCATGGGGCTTTGTAGTCTTTAGAAACTGGGGGAGGGGATGAAAGTTGTTTTTATACTGTAATGATATTACTTTCTTATTTTTATCTGCTTTCCAGCATACTGTCTGTCGTTTGATAAATCTGCACGGCCAAGAAATATTAAGGCTGCAATGACGGACAAATGTGGGCAGGCACGGGTGTCCATGAAAGGAAAAAGACCCCTCCTTCCTCCAGAGCCTTGAAAGACAAGAGACTGCATGTACATCTTGTTAGGAGACAGAGATTGGATAGTGGCTAATCAAGTATATTTTATTCATAATTATTATGACTATTACAGTGTGTACAAATTAAGGTCATTTATTAGTGCATTTGAAGTGCATTCGCATGGCTGGCTAAATACATTTAAAATGTATTAGCAACACTCGTTTAAAATGGATGTTACAATCAATATTACTTGCATTTGAAATTCATCTCCATGAAGTCCAAATGCATTACCCAAGGCCAATTTTTGGCATTTTAGGGCCATTTCACATGTAATGAAATGCATGTGATATGCCTTTCACAAGAATGTGACATGCAGGCATTTCTAAAGCATGCCCAACGTGCATTAGAAATGCTTATGCTATCATCAGTATTGCTAATAGTATATAATTACAAATTCATAGTAAAGTTTAAAAGCATAAATAATAAAATTGACCCCCAAAGTCAACATTTGTGCCAACAGTGCCAAAGTGCAGTAATGAGCTTCCCTGTGAGTTATAGCTACAGCACAATGGAAGGGCTTTCAAGATGTCATAGTTCCCACAGACAGACTAACTATCAGCTGTTTACTGTAAAGTAGCCTGTGTACTAAAAAAACATTTTCAGTAGTAGCTAGTATGTGCACATATTGAAAGTTTACTAAATTAAGTGCACACCTAAGACTTTTGAACTTTAAACTCCATCCTTGCAGAAAAGTATAAAGTGTCCATGAAAGGAAAAAGACCCCTCCTTCCTCCAGAGCCTTGAAAGACAAGAGACTGCATGTACATCTTGTTAGGAGACAGAGATTGGATAGTGGCTAATCAAGTATATTTTATTATGACCATTACAGTGTGTACAAATTAAGGTCATTTATTAGTGCATTTGAAGTGCATTCGCATCGCTGGCTAAATACATTTAAACTGTATTGGCAACACTCATTTAAAATGGATGTTACAATCAATATTACTTGCATTTGAAATTCATCTCCATGAAGTCCAAATGCATTACCCAAGGCCAATTTGTGGCATTTTGGGGCCATTTTGCATGTAATGAAATGCATGTGATATACATGTCACACGCCTTTCACAAGAATGCGACAGGCATTTCTAAAGCATGCCCAACATGCATATGCATTAGAAATGCTTATGCTATCAGTATTGCTAATAGTATGTAATTACAAATTCGTTTAAATAATAAAATTGACCCCCAAAGTCAACATTTGTGCCAACAGTATACCAAAGTGCAGTAATGAGCTTCCCTGTGAGTTATAGCTAAAGCACAATGGAAGGGCTTTCATGATGTCATAGTTCCCACAGACAGACTAACTATCAGCTGTTTACTGTAAAGTAGCCTGTGTACTAAAAAACCATTTTCAGTATAGTAGCTAGTATGTGCACATATTGAAAGTTTACTAAATTAAGTGCACCTAAGACTTTTGAACTTTAAACTCCATCCTTGCAGAAAAGTATAAAAGTAAGATTCTGATGTACAAGGCATCCGAATCAGATGTACAATCATCAGAGAGCAAATTTCAGTTTTACGAAAGTGAATAGAGGAAGCAGCCACTACTACGTATACAATTCATACCCAAGGAGAAAGTGTAGCAACATGATGAACACTGGTATGTTTATTAATGCAATAGCTAAAGATATACTTGTGAGCTTAGTTGTATGAATGTTAATTAACGTCCTCTACTACAGGAATCTGGTTAACTCTACTGGTTGTCTTTGCTGCTGAAGCATATGGCAAAGATTGTTCAGAACGGCGTATTACCGAAGTGGAGAGAAAGTGTCAGATGGACCTAAGTAGCAAAGCCACTGACAACTTCACTGTTGACTGCATCAACGGTATAATACAAGATCACACTGACTGTCTGCTTGAGATCAGCGATTGCACTGAATTGATGGGTAACATAGAAATGGGACTTAACAACCAGTACGGTAATGACATTGCGGTGAACGTCACTGGAGTCGGTGGACAGTCAAAGAAAAGAGGGTGCCGTCGTGTGTGTAAGATACGTAAGTTGCAACATTATATACCAGTGGTATACCGGTATCTGTTTAGAACAAGAGTACAGTATATCTGACTAGAGATCTTTATCATCTCACACTCATGCAGGATGTAACCGCCGTCGCTGTAAGACAAAGTATGTAACGTGGTGCCCAAATAAGTCATTAGGAACACTGGAAACAGAAACCAGCTCGGGTTATGAATGCAAAATTGGTAAGTTCAATTATCAGGGCCGTCGGAAGCGGGGCGCGCGCGGCTGGGGCGGCCTGGGCCGCCCCACTTTTCGTGCCAATTTTTTTTTTCCCGTGTGGCCATTGAACTTTGAACTCGCGTATTTCCGAGTAGCTCTCGAACTTGGCTGTGTGCTTGATCTCCGCCTGTATTGAGAGAGAGAGTGTAGAGCTACATGATGTCAGTGCACGACCTTCAATGTAGCGAGACGCTACGAGAGCAATTTCTTGGCAGCTGAGCTGAATAATCGAAAAAAATTGCGCGGCCTCTGGCATCAAGACCGATGGCCGCTCCACCCCTAGAGAGCTTCCGACGGCCCTGATTATAGAATAATTTATATCATACAGTTCAGTTATAATTATAATTTCTTAATCCACATAGACTTACGAGAAGCAAAAATGGATCTAGGAACCGGAGGCTCTGTGGCATTCAGACCAGTTGTTTTCCTCTCGATGCTCTCTGTAGTGACAGCAGCCATTTTTGTTTAGGCTAAGATACCTAGTTGTTTATTATGTAACATTGTATTAAACTTGTCTATGCTAGTACATTTTAAAAATGCATCATTTTATGCATGCATACTTAACAAGTATTGAGAACTGATGGCTTTGTAATTGCATATATAATTATCTGCATGTGCATTGCTTTTGACTTCCATTTTGCTTTATACAGTGTACATAAAATTAATGTTGAAAGTTTTCACGGAAAAATGTACAATTTTCAGATAATATTGTGCGTGCAATGCATGCAGCGATGATTGTCCACTAGCTCTTATTGCTAAAATGTATGCAAGAAATACTATACTGTATTGGGAGTTGGTTTTCAAATTACTACATGCATTCATAAGCGTTAGCATCAATGATGAGGGCAGATATCTTGGTTACTTATGAATAATTATCAAAACTCAATAATGAATCCAAACAAAATTGGTATGTATAATTGATTAGTGTAGTGTAATTATATAGATGCCCTGAAATTAATGAGAAATTAAGTACTTCAGACAACTCTAGTACTGCTTCAAATTTTATGACTAGCCATGCTGTACATCAGCGGTATAATACGTTTTTTTATGGGGTGCCGTTTATGTCAAAACTCTAAGACATTTACAGATAATACTGGTATTTATAAAGTACATGCTGGTATTTACTAAATACCTACACAATCAAATATTCACATAGCTAATGTCATTTACTAAATAGCTGCTTACGTAGATAATCGTGTGCTGGTATTTACTTCACATGCTGGTATTTACTTCACATGCTGGCATTTAGCTTACATGCTGGTATTTAGCTCACATGCTGGTATTTAGCTCACATGCTGGCATTTAGCTCACATGCTGGTATTTAGTTCACATGCTGGTATTTAGCTCACATGCTGGCATTTAGCTCACATGCTGGCATTTAGCTCACATGCTGGTATTTAGCTCACATGCTGGTATTTAGCTCACATGCTGGTATTTAGCTCACATGCTGGTATTTAGCTCACATGCTGGTATTTACTGCACATGCTGGTATTTAGCTCACATGCTGGTATTTAGCTCACATGCTGGTATTTAGCTCACATGCTGGTATTTAGCTCACATGTGTATATGTAATAGCATGGTTTGGAGTGAAATTTGGGATAAATCATACGAGTAATTTACCAAGGATGGGGTTAAATTACACAAGGCGAAGCCGAGTGCAATTTACCATCCTAGGTACATTACGAGTATGATTTATCCCAAATTTCACTCGAAACCATGCTATCACATGTTAATCTTATAGCTCCCAACAACAGTGAAATTTCACATAGCAACAGTGAAATATCAAGAAGAGTGAAATATCAAAATAATTTCATTGTTTCAAATAGGAGTTTACCATTAGCTCTACAATAGCTATGAGATTATGGTATTTACTGCACATGCTGGTATTTAGCTCACATGCTGGTATTTAGCTCACATGCTGGTATTTAGCTCACATGCTTGTCACATGCTTAGACTCTGGTACATGCAGTCACATGCTAGTAATTTGGTATTCAACTCCCATGCTATGAATCAGAATTTTGAATTCTGGAATAGGATTTCTTTGCAATTGTATAATACGGAAAGGGAATTCGAAGTAACAAGAGCAGTTGCACCACCTTAATAAAAAAATTATTCCTTGATATGAATATCGAAATGCGTCAGCCTCAAACTCACAAAGATGACGGCTGCTGCGGCAAATAGTTTTTGGACACGCAAGTGCAGGAAGTTTACTAGCTCTGGGATTTCTTTGAATGGAAATGTATTGTGCTACAGCCTGAAAACACACACTGTTGCCATTTCAGTCGTATTTGTGAGCTAGTAAAACAGGCATGCATGTGGTATTGGAAGATGCACTTATATCAGATTTGACAATACATAATGTACATTAAGGACATAAGCAATGGTACGGATGATGCAGTGATATGAACAATGTGTACTAAGGAGCAAAGTACAATGTCAAAGAGTGACTGCTTGCCATAGCCTTCTCTCTTATTGGCGCTGTCTCTCCTGTTGACGCCTGGCCTCCCTCTCCTCTGGTATACCTGCTGCCCGTCTCTCTTGTTGACACTCCCTCTCCCGTTGGCACCTGGTCTCCCTCTCCTCTGGCGTACCTGCTGCCCATCTCTCTTGTTGGCGCTCCCTCTCCTGTTGGGGTCTGGCCTCCCTCTCCTCCGGGGTACCTGTTATCCTTAACTGCTGCTACTCCCGATCTTGCTAGAGCCTGGCCTGCCTTTGCACTGGGGTTTGTGTTGCTCTTCTCTCTCTTCATGTTTGCGCTCTCTCTCCCTTTGGCACCTAGCCTTAGGGTACCTGCAGTGTTTATGCAAATATAACCTACTCTGCAAGTTTCCTATGGAAGCAAGGGAAGTGGCTACTTTGTCCCACTTCCCTCACCATATATATATAGGAGCACCTCCCTCCCGCCCAAACTATTAAAAAACACTGGATACCTGTTCCTCTTCTCTCTCGTTGGTGCTCTCTCTCCCGTTATCGCCTAGCCAGTACTCTCGCATCTTCTGCTTTCCTTTCTTCTTCGAATACTATATTATCCATGGTCCAACCATACACGCTAGTTTGGGGCTCGCTCAGGCTCACCCCAATAATGTCTCTGTCTCTGGGTCCCTTGTCATCCAGACTGTCCCTCACTTTTGTACAGATGCCCCCTTTGAGCAGGTGCTGGCCAAGTTGCGCCCTGAGCATTTCTCACACGTGTGCCAAAATTTGCAGCCTGCCCCATATGCGCAGCTCCCTTCATTGAAGGCCCAGCACACACCTGCTCACACCATGGCACCACTCCCACCTCCTGGTGGGCCTGCCTTCACAACCTGCCGTGACCTGTTTCCACTCAGCTGTGACCCGGTTCCAACCATCTGTGCCCTGGCTGCAACTAGCTGTGGCCTGGCACCAGATTGCACTGCCCCTGCGACCCTCTTGCTCGCAGACTAACCAGTTTTTGGGCAGTTTTTGGGCAGGCCTCCCCCTTATGGGACGACACCCCACAGTTCACACACAGCGGCACCTTCCGGGCTCTGCCCGCGCACATCTGATTGTATTAGTCTGTCAGGGCCCACTTTCTGTTTCCCATCGTAGCGGCTTTTTCCCGGAAGGCGTCATCATACAAGCGCCAAGCCGGCTCTTCATATTCTTGCTGGGCTCTTATTGTTGCTCACACCTATATTCCATAAAATGTAATTATACCGAAAAGCACTTCAGTGCATTAGTAACTACTTCACAATGAATTGAAGCGATATACTATAATATTATAGAAGTGCTATAGTGCACTGAAGTACATGACTGTAAAGATCCAGAAGAGTGTATCAGCGCTAGCTGCATACACAAAAAAGATCATTGTATCAGTGCATCAGGTGCATCAGTGCTTCAAGTGCATCAGTGCTTCAGGTGTATCAGTGCATCAGGTGCATCAGTGCTTCAGGTGTATCAGTGCATCAGGTGCATCAGTGCTTCAAATGCATCAGTGCTTCAGGTGTATCCGTGCATCAGTGCAGGTGTATCAGTGCTTCAGGTGTATCAGTGCATCAGTGGTTCAGGTGTATCAGTGCATCAGTGCAGGTGTATCAGTGCTTCAGGTGTATCAGTGCATCAGTGCTTCAGGTGTATCAGTGCATCAGTGCAGGTGTATCAGTGCTTCAGGTGTATCAGTGCATCAGTGCTTCAGGTGTATCAGTGCTTCAGATACTTTTTTTGGACATAATATTATATGACAATATTATAGCCAGTGTGTCAGTGCATCAGTGCTTCACCCAGAGCTTGATGCTTTAGTGTATGTTTGAAACCTATATATCCAGCTGCAGTGTACATGCATGCATTGATTCAGTGCTTCAATGCATACATGTATTTCAGTACATCAGACTGGTACATCAGGTGAATCAGTGTTTTTTTCTTATGTACTTCAGTGCATCTTTCAATGTCTAGTGCTAGCACTTCAGTGCATTAGTAACTACTTCACAATGAATTGAAGCGATATACTATAATATTATAGAAGTGCTATAGTGCACTGAAGTACATGACTGTAAAGATCCAGAAGAGTGTATATCAGCGCTAGCTGCAGCCACCGTGCATCAGTGTATCAGTGCATCATGATTTTGAGCTCTGAAATTTATTTAACATCCAAATCCATCCACATATGGAGATCTGTGTGGCCCGCGAGACTAACTGAAGAATGCGATCCTAACATAACCGTCCCCTTATCCTATGCCCGATCGTGTTCTTCAGTTGGCCCCACAGCTCCTGGTATACTTGCATGTCAAGGTGTTTGAGGCGGTATATCTAGCCTCGTCCCCAGGCTCTCGTGTGTGTTGCACTTGCTACTGGAGAGCCTGATACATTTTCTCACGTGATTTAACTTATTTAATTGTGTTTGGGGAGGGACTGCTTGAAAAACAATTACACTTCTCTAACTTTTGCTGGTGACACAGCTTCAGCGTTCAGTCTGTGGTATAACTCTGAAGAGTGACTACAAGAAGTATAAATCTGCTGTCTTCCTTTGTTGTGTATCTGTCTTCGCCCACACTAAATTTTACCCTTCTACTACCATTCTACCCTACGCATCATGCATGTGAGAAAATGTACCAGACCCACAACTACGCTAAAGTAAAATGCACACATGGGCCTGGGAATGAGGCTAGGGTGTATCCAGTCAAAAGTCATCAGGAGCTATTCGTGATGCCATAATATGATGTAAAAACTTTACCAACCTGCCTATAAGCTACCATATAGCTAAGTCTCGCCTGCAAACGACATTCTGACAGGATTTTCATGTTTAAACCCACCTGGTAAACCACATTCTAACGGGATTATCATGTTTAAACCCCATCTTGTCTTACCTGCTAAACCACATTCTGACGGGATTATCATTTTAAACCCCATCTTGTTTTACCTGCTAAACCACATTCTGACAGGGAGGGGGGGGGGGGGGGGGGGATTGTCATGTTTAAATCCCATCTTGTCTCACCTGCTAAACCACGTTCTGACGGGATTTTCATGTTTAAACCCCATTTTATCTCGCCTGCTAAATCACGTTCTAACGGGATTAGTATAGGATATTATCATGTTTAAACCCCATCTTGTCTCACCTGCTAAAACACGTTCTGACGGGATTATGATGTTTAAACCCCATCTTATCTCGCCTGCTAAATCACGTTCTGACAGGATTATGATGTTTAAACCCCATCATGTTATGATGGGATTTTATGTTTGACCCCATCTTATCTCGCCTGCTAAAACCACATTCTGATGGCATTAAACCCCATCTTGTCTTGCCTGCTAACCCATTCTGATAGCATTATCATGTCGTTTGTGAAATCATTTTGACAAGACCACAGGCCTAGGGGTATCACATTTAATCCTACTCTTGCTGAACCACATTCAAACGGTACAAATTTGTATGGTCATAAGGCTACCACTACACCGAATGCTAATTGCCCTCGGCTTCAACTGCTGGAGACTGCAAGCTAGATAAGTGGAAGTTGCCGGGCTCACTCCTCCCATGTTTTTCTTATATGGGACTGAGGCTAAGGTTAAATCCCATGCAGGTATACAGTGGCCTTGTAATTTTGTGCATAGTAAGTTGAGATTTCAATTCCATAGAGCATCGCTATTGAGCATGTAACATGCTATTAATATAATTCATAATGCATACGTACTTCGTGTAATTACATCAAGTTGTATGATAACGTGGTAGAACTGGTAATACATACTTTTCGTATTTGTCATAGGACTTGATGACTGATCTGTGACTACCATAATACCCTCCAGTCCAACTTGGATGGTCATAGGGGCCTCCCAAGTTACCAGAAGACTGCACTCGGACAAATACATGTGTGTCAGTAAATGCTACAGTAGAATGAGTAGTGAGGGAAAGTTCCAGTTGATGGCCTGGGTGTACTCTGTGGCGGACAGTCTTTCCTGTGTCCAGCCTCTCACTTGTTAGAAACTCTCTGACGTAGTGTGGCTCATAGCGACTGACAGGCTGAGGAATTTTTACGTATTCATCCAAAGTAGATCGTTTCTTGTGATTGTATGGATTGGTACCTGCAAGTATGGCAATGTTGAAGGAAGTGGAGTCTATGATTCTTCTGTTGATGGTTGCTCTCAGTCCCACTCTCGTAACTAACAGGTGCTCAGCGAAACTGGCAACATAATAACATCCTTGTGATGCATTTCCAATAGGAATGTAGTACTCAAATTTTTGTTTGTTGTGATATATACGGAAATATTTTTGAATTTTTTTGTAATAGTAATAATTAGCATCGAAGTAATACTCTGGAACTGCTTCAAAAATACTATCAATTTCGCGCTCACCGACACGCTCCGGCTCCATTCTCGCGTACTTATGTTGCTACAATACGGATCACGCGCTGCTAGCGAGCTAGCTAGCTAGCTAACCATGAACAGTACAAAAAAATTCGACACGATATCTTCAATAGCACTAATAAATAAGTGGAAAAGTAATGGATTAGTATATAGAATAGTGACAAAATATGTCAACAAATCATTTTCATGGTAAAAATAGCCAAAAAGTTCAAAATAGCAAAATAGCAAATTTACAGCCATTGAACATCGCACAATAAAATAGCAATGCTACAGGTGCTATACTCACACGATATAATAAGTAGTACAATAGCTAATCGCACAAAAATAGCAAAATAACAGTGCTACATGTATGGCTAAATTCGCACGATAATGGTTGCAGTTCTATGTGTAGTATGCTACTCGCGAAAAATTGCCATAATAGCATAATAGCTGCAGTGCTATGTGCAGTATGCTATTACTCAGTACGATCTGACAAGACTGATAAAATAGCAGAATAGCTAAAAGTTGCAGTGTTGTGTATAGTATGCTATAGCCAATATCGCACCTTAATGATAGCCTAACCTAATTAAGCACTTGAAAAGCCAGCCTCCTTCCTGTGGACAACCAACTTGCAAACCTCTGTAAGCGCTTACCTATTCTAGACTCTTTCATCAATCTTTCGCAACGCCATGGTCTTTAGCTTGGTACCAAATGTTTGATGCCGCTTAGCGAGCGCTTGAGCGGTAGTCGGCGCATATTATTACGCATATGCATGGCAACCATGTACCATCGATCTGCGAACAAGAAATTTCAACCACTCACAAGCGGACGCGGGAATAATTCCCGGTAAAGGCATACGATCGCTCATTGTGTGTGTTTTGCTAGGTGCAGACAGAAGTGATTTCAGACTTAACACTACGGCTACAACTTCGGATTCGTGCATGCAATGGCGAACGATCGTCGCGGACCGTACAAACGATGGGTAAGAGTTCGTGGCACTCTCCCAGACTGCCATGAACAAGGCAAACCATAGTAAAATCATATTCTAGTGCCTTAACGGAGGCTTGGGTACCATTATGGTTATAATACCGTGTAAGCTACCCTACTACAGTATGACTGTCTTGCTCGTGGCACTCTCCTACATTGCCACGAGCAAGGCCTTGCTCGTTGGCACTCTCCTACACTGGCCAGTCTACCCTTTGCTCATGGTACTCTCGAGAAATGCAGACGACAGTATACTGCTAACGAGGCTACCTACATTATGACTGCTTTGATCGTGCTTGGTACCACAGATAAATTATGGAGCGTACGTTGTACGCTCTATTATCTATGTTGGTACTCACCCGAACTCCTCAAGCAGGGCAAAGTCACAGCAAATAATTTTCAGCGATGTCTGACTTTTCACATACCAAGACTGCAGGCAGCGCATTACGGTAGCGCTTTGTCCGGTCCGGGCGAATTTTTTTTTTGGACGAGGTTTCGACTTAGAAATTTTGCGAGCACAAATGTTTAACCCCAATGCTACGATATTACTGGTACACGTGAACGGTAGCGCATAGCGCTTTCTGCCTCTACCTGAAAACGGGACAAGATTTGTTTGCAGAAAGAGAAGACTTCCCGTTCATTGCAAGATGGAGGGCGAGGTTTCGACTTTGAAATTTTAATTTTGTGAGCACAAATTTTAAACCCCAGCGCTGCGATATTACTGATTTAATCGCTACACGTGCACGGTGGCGCATAGCATACCATTGACTGGCGCTTCCAATTCCCCAACAAAACAAAATCTACACGGGAAAAATGTCTGCTAATGAACATGCAAACAACAATCAACATTCTAGGCTTAAGAGTAGTTTTAGCAGCACTTCAGACAGCCAGTTCTATTCTAAACTGTTTCTGGAGATCTGCAAATAGCCAATCATCCTGCCAGACGATCTCTGCCAGCCAGATCAGTGCATGTGTGAGTGTCGGTGATAAGACTGTTGTTCATATTGACATCTTTTCTTTTTTTTCCTGACAGGTATGGTCTTAGAGGGTGAGAATAGCTGGAGAGGGAGAGAAGAGTATTTGAAAGAATGGCAGATCTCGAACAACAGAGAGTGCATGTACTACATATATTGATAGAGCCAAGGAAGTGGCCAGGACCATGTAGTGGTCGTATTTCAAATTAGCTCTTGCTGCAGCTATACAGCTGTGGCGGAAATGAATGTTACATTATCACATAATAAAAAGATTAATAATCATTAATAATTTTACCCACGTGTAGTCTATACTATAAAGGTACTCAATCTCGCGACTATTAAAGAGACCGGAGTCAGTACCAGAGATCGATGATGATGGAGACTCAACGCGTTTACTGCTTAGGCTGTGGAGGTGACCTTACGTCCATGCCAAGAGAAAGAAGAAATCTAGGTGCTGAGTCGAAAGCAGCTGCTAGACCTAGAGAGTGTGTGCTGTCCTCGTGCACAGCGATTTTGAGTGGTGAGCTGATGAGTCAAAGCCTATCCATCGAAAACACTATTGAAGATGTAGCTAACCTAGGCAAAATGTGCCATAAGTGTTTCAGTGAATATGACAAGTATTACAAGCATACACAGCTTAAAGATAGGCAATGACAAAGATGAATGAACCCACAGTAATTACCTCCACATCAGTTTCAGTTGCAACTTCAACGAGGAAGAGAATGGCAGAGGGTGGTGAGAGTAGTCTTGGTTACAACTGCTTTGTAAATTAATGAGACTCATTACGTGATGACGTAACATTCATTTCCGAACAAATTTGAAATACGCGTGTTCCCAGACCAGTGGTTTTCGCATGGTCTGGTCACGAGACTAATACGCCCCTCCCAGTAGGCTAAAATGTATTGTATGAATATAGCCCTGAAAGGCATAAAAAGCATCCATCCAGGCAGGTGCTGCTTATGACAGCATGTTAAGGTACCATAGGTTGGCTGTCTGAGAGGATTTCCTGAGATAGCCCCCAAATCCTAAGTATATGCCAAAAAGACATGCCTTTTTCCTTTTAATGACTTCCCGTAATCGCCTTAAATATCCAGCAAATTTCCTCCACACCTTTTGCTGTGAAAGTACCTTTAGTGATACCTTCGATTTAATAATCTTTGCAACACCAAAAGCATGCATGGCTCACGTAGGAACTCCTTGATCTCAACCCTACTATGTTATAATTTTTATCAACTGGGTATAAAATAGCTCAGGAGCTATTTATGTAGGCAAACAGAGAAATAACTCCCAAGTGTGGTTTATGCCTGCCCACTTCTTGCTTTTCACTCGCAGTTGCAAAGATTACTAAAACGACAGTAGCAGGACATACTATTCCACCCCAGGCATTCCTATTCAAGTTCAACTGTTTCATGAACTAGTAAGGGGGCGTTCACAAACAGGTTTTAGTCACGCTTAACGTTTATCTGACGTTAAGGGGGGAGGGGGTAAGGGTGTGCGACGTTAAGATCAATACTTGTGTGACAAACGTTTCTTTTATATAGTTTTGTACAGTAAATTGCATTAATATTAGGGTGCTGTTAATACAATGAACATAAATACGACTGTTTTGGCACCTTCTTGACAGACCCTGCAGCAGAATGTCGCCTTTGGTTGTGATGTTAAGAGGGAGGGGGGTTTGACCTTAGCGTTGCAATGACGTTAAGTGTGACACAAACCTGTTTGTGAACGCCCCCTAGCTATATAAGCCTCAAACATACTTTTATGAATCCTACTGGCATGATTATCTGCCTGTATATAATTCTACCTTTATTTAAGCTTGCTTATTTACCTTTAGTCTTGCGTTCTTGTAGTCAATCGCCCTCCATTTTGTTGTCAAAGAATGGGAAGTCTTCTCTCTGTCAGACTCTGATTCTGCAAACACTATGCTCTACGGTGCACGTGTACCAGTAATATCGTAGCATTGGGGTTAAACATTTGTGTTCGGAAAATTTCTAAGTCAAAACCTCGTCCAAAAAAAATATTCGCCCGGTCCGGTTAATTTATTGCTAGTACCTTACTTGTGGCGTGCCTCGTTCGTAGCGTTACAGCCCTTAATTGTCATAAGACACCCCCTGAGCAACGCATTATAGAATATTCATTGTGCTTTTAAGGATTGGATAGAGACTTTAAACTAGAGTATACTATAGTGTACAGCAATATACAGTTATCAAGAGCCGTCGATGGACTTCCCCCTCTCACTCTCTTTCACCTGCATTCTCCACCACAGTCTACCGCCGGCCCTGCCAGAGAGTGTCGCCTGTCTGGCCACGGCAGCTTACGACAGACAGAGTACAACATAGTCAACAAGAGTGTCTACTACACACCGGTGAGTCCAACACCATGGTGACCATTAAGGTGCGATATTGGCTATAGCATACTATACACAACACTGCAACTTTTAGCTATTCTGCTATTTTATCAGTCTTGTCAGATCGTACTGAGTAATAGCATACTGCACATAGCACTGCAGCTATTATGCTATTATGGCAATTTTTCGCGAGTAGCATACTACACATAGAACTGCAACCATTATCGTGCGAATTTAGCCATACATGTAGCACTGTTATTTTGCTATTTTTGTGCGATTAGCTATTGTACTACTTATTATATCGTGTGAGTATAGCACCTGTAGCATTGCTATTTTATTGTGCGATGTTCAATGGCTGTAAATTTGCTATTTTGCTATTTTGAACTTTTTGGCTATTTTTACCATGAAAATGATTTGTTGACATATTTTGTCACTATTCTGTATACTAATCCATTACTTTTCCACTTATTTATTAGTGCTATTGAAGATATCGTGTCGAATTTTTTTGTACTGTTCATGGTTAGCTAGCTAGCTAGCTCGCTAGCAGCGCGTGATCCGTATTGTAGCAACATAAGTACGCGAGAATGGAGCCGGAGCGTGTCGGTGAGCGCGAAATTGATAGTATTTTTGAAGCAGTTCCAGAGTATTACTTCGATGCTAATTATTACTATTACAAAAATTTCCAAAATTATTTCAGTATATATCATAACAAACAAAAATTTGAGTACTACATTCCTATTGGAAATGCATCACAAGGATTTTATTATGTTGCCAGTTTCGCTGAGCACCTGTTAGTTACGAGAGTGGGACTGAGAGCAACCATCAACAGAAGAATCATAGACTCCACTTCCTTCAACATTGCCATACTTGCAGGTACCAATCCATACAATCACAAGAAACGATCTACTTTGGATGAATACGTAAAAATTCCTCAGCCTGTCAGTCGCTATGAGCCACACTACGTCAGAGAGTTTCTAACAAGTGAGAGGCTGGACACAGGAAAGACTGTCCGCCACAGAGTACACCCAGGCCATCAACTGGAACTTTCCCTCACTACTCATTCTACTGTAGCATTTACTGACACACATGTATTTGTCCGAGTGCAGTCTTCTGGTAACTTGGGAAGCCCCTATGACCATCCAAGTTGGACTGGAGGGTATTATGGTAGTCACAGATCAGTCATCAAGTCCTATGACAAATACGAAAAGTATGTATTACCAGTTCTACCACGTTATCATACAACTTGATGTAATTACACGAAGTACGTATGCATTATGAATTATATTAATAGCATGTTACATGCTCAATAGCGATGCTCTATGGAATTGAAATCTCAACTTACTATGCACAAAATTACAAGGTCACTGTATACCTGCATGGGATTTAACCTTAGCCTCAGTCCCATATAAGAAAAACATGGGAGGAGTGAGCCCGGCAACTTCCACTTATCTAGCTTGCAGTCTCCAGCAGTTGAAGCCGAGGGCAATTAGCATTCGGTGTAGTGGTAGCCTTATGACCATACAAATTTGTACCGTTTGAATGTGGTTCAGCAAGAGTAGGATTAAATGTGATACCCCTAGGCCTGTGGTCTTGTCAAAATGATTTCACAAACGACATGATAATGCTATCAGAATGGGTTAGCAGGCAAGACAAGATGGGGTTTAATGCCATCAGAATGTGGTTTTAGCAGGCGAGATAAGATGGGGTCAAACATAAAATCCCATCATAACATGATGGGGTTTAAACATCATAATCCTGTCAGAACGTGATTTAGCAGGCGAGATAAGATGGGGTTTAAACATCATAATCCCGTCAGAACGTGTTTTAGCAGGTGAGACAAGATGGGGTTTAAACATGATAATATCCTATACTAATCCCGTTAGAACGTGATTTAGCAGGCAAGATAAAATGGGGTTTAAACATGAAAATCCCGTCAGAACGTGGTTTAGCAGGTGAGACAAGATGGGATTTAAACATGATAATCCCCCACCCCCCACCCCCCCTCCCTGTCAGAATGTGGTTTAGCAGGTAAGACAAGATAGGGTTTAAAATGATAATCCCGTCAGAATGTGGTTTAGCAGGTAAGACAAGATGGGGTTTAAACATGATAATCCCGTTAGAATGTGGTTTACCAGGTGGGTTTAAACATGAAAATCCTGTCAGAATGTCGTTTGCAGGCGAGACTTAGCTATATGGTAGCTTAGGCAGGTTGGTAAAGTTTTTACATCATATTATGGCATCACGAATAGCTCCTGATGACTTTTGACTGGATACACCCTAGCCTCATTCCCAGGCCCATGTGTGCATTTTACTTTAGCGTAGTTGTGGGTCTGGTACATTTTCTCACATGCATGATGCGTAGGGTAGAATGGTAGTAGAAGGGTAAAATTTAGTGTGGGCGAAGACAGATACACAACAAAGGAAGACAGCAGATTTATACGCTTGTAGTCACTCCGCTTTATACCACAGACTGAACGCTGAAGCTTTCTCATCCAGCAAAAGTTAGAGAAGTCCCGGCATCCTCAGCTAAGCAGTCCCTCCCCAAACACAACTGCAACCATAAGTCCTAAATCACGTGAGAAAATGTATCAAGGCTCTCCAGTAGCTACTGCAACAGCACACGAGAGCTCAGGGACGAAGCTCTTAGCCATATACCGCCTCAAACACCTTGAGATCCAAGTTGTGTGGAGCTGTGGGGCCAACTGAAGAACACGATTAGTTGAGTCATAGGATAAGGGGAAGGAGAATCGGTCTGGATCGCCATTTTTCAGCATAGTCTCGCGGGCCACACAGATAGCATCGTCTATACGGTGATTTGGATGTTAAATTAGATATTTCACAGCATCAAGAACATTAATTGATTGTTCACTGATACACTGATGCACGGTGGCTGCAGCTAGCGCTGATATACACTCCATTTAGTGCTCACTTTATCAGTCAATGGTAAAGAATGCACTATAGCACTTACTTGTGTAGTTATTAGTATATCGCTTCAATTCATTGTGACATATGGTTAGTTGTACTAATTGCACTGAAGTGCTAGCAGGCTAGACATTGAAAGATGCCCTGAAGTACATACAACATTCCCTATTCACCTTTGCACTGCAGCCCTGTCTGATGCTATACTGAACATACCCATGTATGCTTTGAAGCACGTGCTCACCATCCACACCATGCCTGCATGCTATCACTGCCAGTCCTTGTTGCTTGCTTCTGGTGGGACATTGTGCAAGACATACACTAAAGCAATCCGCTGCTGTAGTCAATTGTACGGTCGCCTGAAGCTGCTCAAAGTCACTGGCTATAATATTGCTCCACGTTCTCTTATTTAACTGTCCAAAAAAAGTATCATGATGTAGTTTTCACTGATACACCTTAGATAGCACTGTATTGTCTGATACATCTTCAGGTGAAGCTACTGATTATCACCTGCACTGATCTGAATCAGGATATGGCCACCTGTTGCGGAGCTTGGATTCCCTTCCATTAGTAGGGGAGCTGCAGTGGGGGGCCACTGTTTATGCACTGATACACCTCCCATAAGCAGGGGACATAGAGTGGGGGGGGGGGCACTCCTGATGCTACTGATACAGGTAGGGAAGCACAGAGGGGGGGGGGCACTTGAAGGGGGGTCCACTCCCACGTTCCCTACTATGATAGGGAACGTGGAGTGGACCCCCTCTGTGTTCCCTACCTGTATAGTAGGGGACTAGCGCTGATCACACTCTTCTGGGAGGGGCTTTAAACTGCTGAGTGGCCCCCACGCTCCCCCTTGGAAGGGATGCACTATAGCTCTTCTATTTTGTAGTATATCGCTTCAGATTCAGAGCATGGTGTACTAATGCACCTGAAGTGCTTTTCGGTACAATTACATTCTTTAGTGGAAAACTACACACTGTCATGAGCAACAATTGAACAGAGCCCAGCAGTGGAGCAATAGCGAAGAGCCGGCTTCAGGCGACAGCGCTTGTATGCAGAAACCAGCAGTTACGCATGTACACAATGTCCGCTACCAGGAAGCTGGGAAACAGCAAAGGACTGGGCCCAGACAGACTGAGCATGGTGACGGATGTGAGCACGGGCCAAAGCCCGGAAGGTGGGGCTATGTGTGTGAACTGTGGGGTGTCGTCCCATAAGGGGAGGCATATGCAATCCAAAGTAACTGCCCAAAAATTGTACATATGTCAAAGTCTACACTAGAGGGTCGCAGGGGCAAGTGCAATCCTTTGATTCTTTACCAGGCCATTAGCTAAAGTTGCAGCCAGGGCACAGAAATGGAGAACCGGGTCACAGAGTTCATGTGTAGTAGGAAACAGGTCACACCATGGTACCACTCCCACCTCCTGGTGGGCCTGCCTTCACAACCTGCCGTGACCTGTTTCCACTCAGCTGTGACCCGGTTCCAACCATCTGTGCCCTGGCTGCAACTAGCTGTGGCCTGGCACCAGATTGCACTGCCCCTGCGACCCTCTTGCTCGCAGACTAACCAGTTTTTGGGCAGTTTTTGGGCAGGCCTCCCCCTTATGGGACGACACCCCACAGTTCACACACAGCGGCACCTTCCGGGCTCTGCCCGCGCACATCTGATTGTATTAGTCTGTCTGGGCCCACTTTCTGTTTCCCATCGTAGCGGCTTTTTCCCGGAAGGCGTCATCATACAAGCGCCAAGCCGGCTCTTCATATTCTTGCTGGGCTCTTATTGTTGCTCACACCTATATTCCATAAAATGTAATTATACCGAAAAGCACTTCAGTGCATTAGTAACTACTTCACAATGAATTGAAGCGATATACTATAATATTATAGAAGTGCTATAGTGCACTGAAGTACATGACTGTAAAGATCCAGAAGAGTGTATCAGCGCTAGCTGCATACACAAAAAAGATCATTGTATCAGTGCATCAGGTGCATCAGTGCTTCAAGTGCATCAGTGCTTCAGGTGTATCAGTGCATCAGGTGCATCAGTGCTTCAGGTGTATCAGTGCATCAGGTGCATCAGTGCTTCAAATGCATCAGTGCTTCAGGTGTATCCGTGCATCAGTGCAGGTGTATCAGTGCTTCAGGTGTATCAGTGCATCAGTGGTTCAGGTGTATCAGTGCATCAGTGCAGGTGTATCAGTGCTTCAGGTGTATCAGTGCATCAGTGCTTCAGGTGTATCAGTGCATCAGTGCAGGTGTATCAGTGCTTCAGGTGTATCAGTGCATCAGTGCTTCAGGTGTATCAGTGCTTCAGATACTTTTTTTGGACATAATATTATATGACAATATTATAGCCAGTGTGTCAGTGCATCAGTGCTTCACCCAGAGCTTGATGCTTTAGTGTATGTTTGAAACCTATATATCCAGCTGCAGTGTACATGCATGCATTGATTCAGTGCTTCAATGCATACATGTATTTCAGTACATCAGACTGGTACATCAGGTGAATCAGTGTTTTTTTCTTATGTACTTCAGTGCATCTTTCAATGTCTAGTGCTAGCACTTCAGTGCATTAGTAACTACTTCACAATGAATTGAAGCGATATACTATAATATTATAGAAGTGCTATAGTGCACTGAAGTACATGACTGTAAAGATCCAGAAGAGTGTATATCAGCGCTAGCTGCAGCCACCGTGCATCAGTGTATCAGTGCATCATGATTTTGAGCTCTGAAATTTATTTAACATCCAAATCCATCCACATATGGAGATCTGTGTGGCCCGCGAGACTAACTGAAGAATGCGATCCTAACATAACCGTCCCCTTATCCTATGCCCGATCGTGTTCTTCAGTTGGCCCCACAGCTCCTGGTATACTTGCATGTCAAGGTGTTTGAGGCGGTATATCTAGCCTCGTCCCCAGGCTCTCGTGTGTGTTGCACTTGCTACTGGAGAGCCTGATACATTTTCTCACGTGATTTAACTTATTTAATTGTGTTTGGGGAGGGACTGCTTGAAAAACAATTACACTTCTCTAACTTTTGCTGGTGACACAGCTTCAGCGTTCAGTCTGTGGTATAACTCTGAAGAGTGACTACAAGAAGTATAAATCTGCTGTCTTCCTTTGTTGTGTATCTGTCTTCGCCCACACTAAATTTTACCCTTCTACTACCATTCTACCCTACGCATCATGCATGTGAGAAAATGTACCAGACCCACAACTACGCTAAAGTAAAATGCACACATGGGCCTGGGAATGAGGCTAGGGTGTATCCAGTCAAAAGTCATCAGGAGCTATTCGTGATGCCATAATATGATGTAAAAACTTTACCAACCTGCCTATAAGCTACCATATAGCTAAGTCTCGCCTGCAAACGACATTCTGACAGGATTTTCATGTTTAAACCCACCTGGTAAACCACATTCTAACGGGATTATCATGTTTAAACCCCATCTTGTCTTACCTGCTAAACCACATTCTGACGGGATTATCATTTTAAACCCCATCTTGTTTTACCTGCTAAACCACATTCTGACAGGGAGGGGGGGGGGATTGTCATGTTTAAATCCCATCTTGTCTCACCTGCTAAACCACGTTCTGACGGGATTTTCATGTTTAAACCCCATTTTATCTCGCCTGCTAAATCACGTTCTAACGGGATTAGTATAGGATATTATCATGTTTAAACCCCATCTTGTCTCACCTGCTAAAACACGTTCTGACGGGATTATGATGTTTAAACCCCATCTTATCTCGCCTGCTAAATCACGTTCTGACAGGATTATGATGTTTAAACCCCATCATGTTATGATGGGATTTTATGTTTGACCCCATCTTATCTCGCCTGCTAAAACCACATTCTGATGGCATTAAACCCCATCTTGTCTTGCCTGCTAACCCATTCTGATAGCATTATCATGTCGTTTGTGAAATCATTTTGACAAGACCACAGGCCTAGGGGTATCACATTTAATCCTACTCTTGCTGAACCACATTCAAACGGTACAAATTTGTATGGTCATAAGGCTACCACTACACCGAATGCTAATTGCCCTCGGCTTCAACTGCTGGAGACTGCAAGCTAGATAAGTGGAAGTTGCCGGGCTCACTCCTCCCATGTTTTTCTTATATGGGACTGAGGCTAAGGTTAAATCCCATGCAGGTATACAGTGGCCTTGTAATTTTGTGCATAGTAAGTTGAGATTTCAATTCCATAGAGCATCGCTATTGAGCATGTAACATGCTATTAATATAATTCATAATGCATACGTACTTCGTGTAATTACATCAAGTTGTATGATAACGTGGTAGAACTGGTAATACATACTTTTCGTATTTGTCATAGGACTTGATGACTGATCTGTGACTACCATAATACCCTCCAGTCCAACTTGGATGGTCATAGGGGCCTCCCAAGTTACCAGAAGACTGCACTCGGACAAATACATGTGTGTCAGTAAATGCTACAGTAGAATGAGTAGTGAGGGAAAGTTCCAGTTGATGGCCTGGGTGTACTCTGTGGCGGACAGTCTTTCCTGTGTCCAGCCTCTCACTTGTTAGAAACTCTCTGACGTAGTGTGGCTCATAGCGACTGACAGGCTGAGGAATTTTTACGTATTCATCCAAAGTAGATCGTTTCTTGTGATTGTATGGATTGGTACCTGCAAGTATGGCAATGTTGAAGGAAGTGGAGTCTATGATTCTTCTGTTGATGGTTGCTCTCAGTCCCACTCTCGTAACTAACAGGTGCTCAGCGAAACTGGCAACATAATAACATCCTTGTGATGCATTTCCAATAGGAATGTAGTACTCAAATTTTTGTTTGTTGTGATATATACGGAAATATTTTTGAATTTTTTTGTAATAGTAATAATTAGCATCGAAGTAATACTCTGGAACTGCTTCAAAAATACTATCAATTTCGCGCTCACCGACACGCTCCGGCTCCATTCTCGCGTACTTATGTTGCTACAATACGGATCACGCGCTGCTAGCGAGCTAGCTAGCTAGCTAACCATGAACAGTACAAAAAAATTCGACACGATATCTTCAATAGCACTAATAAATAAGTGGAAAAGTAATGGATTAGTATATAGAATAGTGACAAAATATGTCAACAAATCATTTTCATGGTAAAAATAGCCAAAAAGTTCAAAATAGCAAAATAGCAAATTTACAGCCATTGAACATCGCACAATAAAATAGCAATGCTACAGGTGCTATACTCACACGATATAATAAGTAGTACAATAGCTAATCGCACAAAAATAGCAAAATAACAGTGCTACATGTATGGCTAAATTCGCACGATAATGGTTGCAGTTCTATGTGTAGTATGCTACTCGCGAAAAATTGCCATAATAGCATAATAGCTGCAGTGCTATGTGCAGTATGCTATTACTCAGTACGATCTGACAAGACTGATAAAATAGCAGAATAGCTAAAAGTTGCAGTGTTGTGTATAGTATGCTATAGCCAATATCGCACCTTAATGATAGCCTAACCTAATTAAGCACTTGAAAAGCCAGCCTCCTTCCTGTGGACAACCAACTTGCAAACCTCTGTAAGCGCTTACCTATTCTAGACTCTTTCATCAATCTTTCGCAACGCCATGGTCTTTAGCTTGGTACCAAATGTTTGATGCCGCTTAGCGAGCGCTTGAGCGGTAGTCGGCGCATATTATTACGCATATGCATGGCAACCATGTACCATCGATCTGCGAACAAGAAATTTCAACCACTCACAAGCGGACGCGGGAATAATTCCCGGTAAAGGCATACGATCGCTCATTGTGTGTGTTTTGCTAGGTGCAGACAGAAGTGATTTCAGACTTAACACTACGGCTACAACTTCGGATTCGTGCATGCAATGGCGAACGATCGTCGCGGACCGTACAAACGATGGGTAAGAGTTCGTGGCACTCTCCCAGACTGCCATGAACAAGGCAAACCATAGTAAAATCATATTCTAGTGCCTTAACGGAGGCTTGGGTACCATTATGGTTATAATACCGTGTAAGCTACCCTACTACAGTATGACTGTCTTGCTCGTGGCACTCTCCTACATTGCCACGAGCAAGGCCTTGCTCGTTGGCACTCTCCTACACTGGCCAGTCTACCCTTTGCTCATGGTACTCTCGAGAAATGCAGACGACAGTATACTGCTAACGAGGCTACCTACATTATGACTGCTTTGATCGTGCTTGGTACCACAGATAAATTATGGAGCGTACGTTGTACGCTCTATTATCTATGTTGGTACTCACCCGAACTCCTCAAGCAGGGCAAAGTCACAGCAAATAATTTTCAGCGATGTCTGACTTTTCACATACCAAGACTGCAGGCAGCGCATTACGGTAGCGCTTTGTCCGGTCCGGGCGAATTTTTTTTTTGGACGAGGTTTCGACTTAGAAATTTTGCGAGCACAAATGTTTAACCCCAATGCTACGATATTACTGGTACACGTGAACGGTAGCGCATAGCGCTTTCTGCCTCTACCTGAAAACGGGACAAGATTTGTTTGCAGAAAGAGAAGACTTCCCGTTCATTGCAAGATGGAGGGCGAGGTTTCGACTTTGAAATTTTAATTTTGTGAGCACAAATTTTAAACCCCAGCGCTGCGATATTACTGATTTAATCGCTACACGTGCACGGTGGCGCATAGCATACCATTGACTGGCGCTTCCAATTCCCCAACAAAACAAAATCTACACGGGAAAAATGTCTGCTAATGAACATGCAAACAACAATCAACATTCTAGTAGTGTTAGTAGCAATTCAGACAGCCAGTTCTATTCTAAACTGTTTCTGGAGATCTGCAAATAGCCAATCATCCTGCCAGACGATCTCTGCCAGCCAGATCAGTGCATGTGTGAGTGTCGGTGATAAGACTGTTGTTCATATTGACATCTTTTTTTTTTTTTCCTGACAGGTATGGTCTTAGAGGGTGAGAATAGCTGGAGAGGGAGAGAAGAGTATTTGAGAGAATGGCAGATCTCGAACAACAGAGAGTGCATGTACTACAAATATTGATAGAGCCAAGGAAGTGGCCAGGACCATGTAGTGGTCGTATTTCAAATTAGCTCTTGCTGCAGCTATACAGCTGTGGCGGAAATGAATGTTACATTATCACATAATAAAAAGATTAATAATCATTAACAATTTTTACCCACATGTAGTCTATACTATAAAGCGTAGTAATCAATCTTGAAACTATTAAAGAGACCGGAGTCAGTACCAGAGATCGATGATGATGGAGACTCAACGCGTTTTCTGCTTAGGCTGTGGAGGTGACCATACGTCCATGCCAACAGAAAGAAGAAATCTAGGTGCTGAGTCGAAAGCAGATGCTAGACCTAGAGAGTGTGTGCTGTCCTCGTGCACAGCGATTTTGAGTGGTGAGCTGATGAGTCAAAGCCTATCCATCGAAAACACTATTGAAGATGTAGCTAACCTAGGCAAAATGTGCCATAAGTGTTTCAGTGAATATGACAAGTATTACAAGCATACACAGCTTAAAGATAGGCAATGACAAAGATGAATGAACCCACAGTAATTACCTCCACATCAGTTTCAGTTGCAACTTCAACGAGGAAGAGAATGGCAGAGGGTGGTGAGAGTAGTCTTGGTTACAACTGCTTTGTAAATTAATGAGACTCATTACGTGATGACGTAACATTCATTTCCGAACAAATTTGAAATACGCGTGTTCCCAGACCAGTGGTTTTCGCATGGTCTGGTCACGAGACTAATACGCCCCTCCCAGTAGGCTAAAATGTATTGTATGAATATAGCCCTGAAAGGCATAAAAAGCATCCATCCAGGCAGGTGCTGCTTATGACAGCATGTTAAGGTACCATAGGTTGGCTGTCTGAGAGGATTTCCTGAGATAGCCCCCAAATCCTAAGTATATGCCAAAAAGACATGCCTTTTTCCTTTTAATGACTTCCCGTAATCGCCTTAAATATCCAGCAAATTTCCTCCACACCTTTTGCTGTGAAAGTACCTTTAGTGATACCTTCGATTTAATAATCTTTGCAACACCAAAAGCATGCATGGCTCACGTAGGAACTCCTTGATCTCAACCCTACTATGTTATAATTTTTATCAACTGGGTATAAAATAGCTCAGGAGCTATTTATGTAGGCAAACAGAGAAATAACTCCCAAGTGTGGTTTATGCCTGCCCACTTCTTGCTTTTCACTCGCAGTTGCAAAGATTACTAAAACGACAGTAGCAGGACATACTATTCCACCCCAGGCATTCCTATTCAAGTTCAACTGTTTCATGAACTAGTAAGGGGGCGTTCACAAACAGGTTTTAGTCACGCTTAACGTTTATCTGACGTTAAGGGGGGAGGGGGTAAGGGTGTGCGACGTTAAGATCAATACTTGTGTGACAAACGTTTCTTTTATATAGTTTTGTACAGTAAATTGCATTAATATTAGGGTGCTGTTAATACAATGAACATAAATACGACTGTTTTGGCACCTTCTTGACAGACCCTGCAGCAGAATGTCGCCTTTGGTTGTGATGTTAAGAGGGAGGGGGGTTTGACCTTAGCGTTGCAATGACGTTAAGTGTGACACAAACCTGTTTGTGAACGCCCCCTAGCTATATAAGCCTCAAACATACTTTTATGAATCCTACTGGCATGATTATCTGCCTGTATATAATTCTACCTTTATTTAAGCTTGCTTATTTACCTTTAGTCTTGCGTTCTTGTAGTCAATCGCCCTCCATTTTGTTGTCAAAGAATGGGAAGTCTTCTCTCTGTCAGACTCTGATTCTGCAAACACTATGCTCTACGGTGCACGTGTACCAGTAATATCGTAGCATTGGGGTTAAACATTTGTGTTCGGAAAATTTCTAAGTCAAAACCTCGTCCAAAAAAAATATTCGCCCGGTCCGGTTAATTTATTGCTAGTACCTTACTTGTGGCGTGCCTCGTTCGTAGCGTTACAGCCCTTAATTGTCATAAGACACCCCCTGAGCAACGCATTATAGAATATTCATTGTGCTTTTAAGGATTGGATAGAGACTTTAAACTAGAGTATACTATAGTGTACAGCAATATACAGTTATCAAGAGCCGTCGATGGACTTCCCCCTCTCACTCTCTTTCACCTGCATTCTCCACCACAGTCTACCGCCGGCCCTGCCAGAGAGTGTCGCCTGTCTGGCCACGGCAGCTTACGACAGACAGAGTACAACATAGTCAACAAGAGTGTCTACTACACACCGGTGAGTCCAACACCATGGTGACCATTAAGGTGCGATATTGGCTATAGCATACTATACACAACACTGCAACTTTTAGCTATTCTGCTATTTTATCAGTCTTGTCAGATCGTACTGAGTAATAGCATACTGCACATAGCACTGCAGCTATTATGCTATTATGGCAATTTTTCGCGAGTAGCATACTACACATAGAACTGCAACCATTATCGTGCGAATTTAGCCATACATGTAGCACTGTTATTTTGCTATTTTTGTGCGATTAGCTATTGTACTACTTATTATATCGTGTGAGTATAGCACCTGTAGCATTGCTATTTTATTGTGCGATGTTCAATGGCTGTAAATTTGCTATTTTGCTATTTTGAACTTTTTGGCTATTTTTACCATGAAAATGATTTGTTGACATATTTTGTCACTATTCTATATACTAATCCATTACTTTTCCACTTATTTATTAGTGCTATTGAAGATATCGTGTCGAATTTTTTTGTACTGTTCATGGTTAGCTAGCTAGCTAGCTCGCTAGCAGCGCGTGATCCGTATTGTAGCAACATAAGTACGCGAGAATGGAGCCGGAGCGTGTCGGTGAGCGCGAAATTGATAGTATTTTTGAAGCAGTTCCAGAGTATTACTTCGATGCTAATTATTACTATTACAAAAAAATTTCAAAAATATTTCCGTATATATCACAACAAACAAAAATTTGAGTACTACATTCCTATTGGAAATGCATCACAAGGATGTTATTATGTTGCCAGTTTCGCTGAGCACCTGTTAGTTACGAGAGTGGGACTGAGAGCAACCATCAACAGAAGAATCATAGACTCCACTTCCTTCAACATTGCCATACTTGCAGGTACCAATCCATACAATCACAAGAAACGATCTACTTTGGATGAATACGTAAAAATTCCTCAGCCTGTCAGTCGCTATGAGCCACACTACGTCAGAGAGTTTCTAACAAGTGAGAGGCTGGACACAGGAAAGACTGTCCGCCACAGAGTACACCCAGGCCATCAACTGGAACTTTCCCTCACTACTCATTCTACTGTAGCATTTACTGACACACATGTATTTGTCCGAGTGCAGTCTTCTGGTAACTTGGGAGGCCCCTATGACCATCCAAGTTGGACTGGAGGGTATTATGGTAGTCACAGATCAGTCATCAAGTCCTATGACAAATACGAAAAGTATGTATTACCAGTTCTACCACGTTATCATACAACTTGATGTAATTACACGAAGTACGTATGCATTATGAATTATATTAATAGCATGTTACATGCTCAATAGCGATGCTCTATGGAATTGAAATCTCAACTTACTATGCACAAAATTACAAGGCCACTGTATACCTGCATGGGATTTAACCTTAGCCTCAGTCCCATATAAGAAAAACATGGGAGGAGTGAGCCCGGCAACTTCCACTTATCTAGCTTGCAGTCTCCAGCAGTTGAAGCCGAGGGCAATTAGCATTCGGTGTAGTGGTAGCCTTATGACCATACAAATTTGTACCGTTTGAATGTGGTTCAGCAAGAGTAGGATTAAATGTGATACCCCTAGGCCTGTGGTCTTGTCAAAATGATTTCACAAACGACATGATAATGCTATCAGAATGGGTTAGCAGGCAAGACAAGATGGGGTTTAATGCCATCAGAATGTGGTTTTAGCAGGCGAGATAAGATGGGGTCAAACATAAAATCCCATCATAACATGATGGGGTTTAAACATCATAATCCTGTCAGAACGTGATTTAGCAGGCGAGATAAGATGGGGTTTAAACATCATAATCCCGTCAGAACGTGTTTTAGCAGGTGAGACAAGATGGGGTTTAAACATGATAATATCCTATACTAATCCCGTTAGAACGTGATTTAGCAGGCGAGATAAAATGGGGTTTAAACATGAAAATCCCGTCAGAACGTGGTTTAGCAGGTGAGACAAGATGGGATTTAAACATGACAATCCCCCCCCCCCCTCCCTGTCAGAATGTGGTTTAGCAGGTAAAACAAGATGGGGTTTAAAATGATAATCCCGTCAGAATGTGGTTTAGCAGGTAAGACAAGATGGGGTTTAAACATGATAATCCCGTTAGAATGTGGTTTACCAGGTGGGTTTTAAACATGAAAATCCTGTCAGAATGTCGTTTGCAGGCGAGACTTAGCTATATGGTAGCTTATAGGCAGGTTGGTAAAGTTTTTACATCATATTATGGCATCACGAATAGCTCCTGATGACTTTTGACTGGATACACCCTAGCCTCATTCCCAGGCCCATGTGTGCATTTTACTTTAGCGTAGTTGTGGGTCTGGTACATTTTCTCACATGCATGATGCGTAGGGTAGAATGGTAGTAGAAGGGTAAAATTTAGTGTGGGCGAAGACAGATACACAACAAAGGAAGACAGCAGATTTATACTTCTTGTAGTCACTCTTCAGAGTTATACCACAGACTGAACGCTGAAGCTGTGTCACCAGCAAAAGTTAGAGAAGTGTAATTGTTTTTCAAGCAGTCCCTCCCCAAACACAACTAAATAAGTTAAATCACGTGAGAAAATGTATCAGGCTCTCCAGTAGCAAGTGCAACACACACGAGAGCCTGGGGACGAAGCTAGATATACCGCCTCAAACACCTTGACATGCAAGTATACCAGGAGCTGTGGGGCCAACTGAAGAACACGATCGGGCATAGGATAAGGGGACGGTTATGTTAGGATCGCATTCTTCAGTTAGTCTCGCGGGCCACACAGATCTCCATATGTGGATGGATTTGGATGTTAAATAAATTTCAGAGCTCAAAATCATGATGCACTGATACACTGATGCACGGTGGCTGCAGCTAGCGCTGATATACACTCTTCTGGATCTTTACAGTCATGTACTTCAGTGCACTATAGCACTTCTATAATATTATAGTATATCGCTTCAATTCATTGTGAAGTAGTTACTAATGCACTGAAGTGCTAGCACTAGACATTGAAAGATGCCCTGAAGTACATAAGAAAAAAACACTGATTCACCTGATGCACTGATGTACCAGTCTGATGTACTGAAATACATGTATGCATTGAAGCACTGAATCAATGCATGCATGTACACTGCAGCTGGATATATAGGTTTCAAACATACACTAAAGCATCAAGCTCTGGGTGAAGCACTGATGCACTGACACACTGGCTATAATATTGTCATATAATATTATGTCCAAAAAAAGTATCTGAAGCACTGATACACCTGAAGCACTGATGCACTGATACACCTGAAGCACTGATACACCTGCACTGATGCACGGATACACCTGAAGCACTGATGCATTTGAAGCACTGATGCACCTGATGCACTGATACACCTGAAGCACTGATGCACCTGATGCACTGATACACCTGAAGCACTGATGCACTTGAAGCACTGATGCACCTGATGCACTGATACAATGATCTTTTTTGTGTATGCAGCTAGCGCTGATACACTCTTCTGGATCTTTACAGTCATGTACTTCAGTGCACTATAGCACTTCTATAATATTATAGTATATCGCTTCAATTCATTGTGAAGTAGTTACTAATGCACTGAAGTGCTTTTCGGTATAATTACATTTTATGGAATATAGGTGTGAGCAACAATAAGAGCCCAGCAAGAATATGAAGAGCCGGCTTGGCGCTTGTATGATGACGCCTTCCGGGAAAAAGCCGCTACGATGGGAAACAGAAAGTGGGCCCAGACAGACTAATACAATCAGATGTGCGCGGGCAGAGCCCGGAAGGTGCCGCTGTGTGTGAACTGTGGGGTGTCGTCCCATAAGGGGGAGGCCTGCCCAAAAACTGCCCAAAAATTGGTCAGTCTGCGAGCAAGAGGGTCGCAGGGGCAGTGCAATCTGGTGCCAGGCCACAGCTAGTTGCAGCCAGGGCACAGATGGTTGGAACCGGGTCACAGCTGAGTGGAAACAGGTCACGGCAGGTTGTGAAGGCAGGCCCACCAGGAGGTGGGAGTGGTACCATGGTGTGAGCAGGTGTGTGCTGGGCCTTCAATGAAGGGAGCTGCGCATATGGGGCAGGCTGCAAATTTTGGCACACGTGTGAGAAATGCTCAGGGCGCAACTTGGCCAGCACCTGCTCAAAGGGGGCATCTGAACAAAAGTGAGGGACAGTCTGGATGACAAGGGACCCAGAGACAGAGACATTATTGGGGTGAGCCTGAGCGAGCCCCAAACTAGCGTGTATGGTTGGACCATGGATAATATAGTATTCGAAGAAGAAAGGAAAGCAGAAGATGCGAGAGTACTGGCTAGGCGATAACGGGAGAGAGAGCACCAACGAGAGAGAAGAGGAACAGGTATCCAGTGTTTTTTAATAGTTTGGGCGGGAGGGAGGTGCTCCTATATATATATGGTGAGGGAAGTGGGACAAAGTAGCCACTTCCCTTGCTTCCATAGGAAACTTGCAGAGTAGGTTATATTTGCATAAACACTGCAGGTACCCTAAGGCTAGGTGCCAAAGGGAGAGAGAGCGCAAACATGAAGAGAGAGAAGAGCAACACAAACCCCAGTGCAAAGGCAGGCCAGGCTCTAGCAAGATCGGGAGTAGCAGCAGTTAAGGATAACAGGTACCCCGGAGGAGAGGGAGGCCAGACCCCAACAGGAGAGGGAGCGCCAACAAGAGAGATGGGCAGCAGGTACGCCAGAGGAGAGGGAGACCAGGTGCCAACGGGAGAGGGAGTGTCAACAAGAGAGACGGGCAGCAGGTATACCAGAGGAGAGGGAGGCCAGGCGTCAACAGGAGAGACAGCGCCAATAAGAGAGAAGGCTATGGCCAGCAGTCACTCTTTGACATTGTACTTTGCTCCTTAGTACACATTGTTCATATCACTGCATCATCCGTACCATTGCTTATGTCCTTAATGTACATTATGTATTGTCAAATCTGATATAAGTGCATCTTCCAATACCACATGCATGCCATTGATGCTAACGCTTATGAATGCATGTAGTAATTTGAAAACCAACTCCCAATACAGTATAGTATTTCTTGCATACATTTTAGCAATAAGAGCTAGTGGACAATCATCGCTGCATGCATTGCACACACAATATTATCTGAAAATTGTACATTTTTCCGTGAAAACTTTCAACATTAATTTTATGTACACTGTATAAAGCAAAATGGAAGTCAAAAGCAATGCACATGCAGATAATTATATATGCAATTACAAAGCCATCAGTTCTCAATACTTGTTAAGTATGCATGCATAGAATGATGCATTTTTAAAATGTACTAGCATAGACAAGTTTAATACAATGTTACATAATAAACAACTAGGTATCTTAGCCTAAACAAAAATGGCTGCTGTCACTACAGAGAGCATCGAGAGGAAAACAACTGGTCTGAATGCCACAGAGCCTCCGGTTCCTAGATCCATTTTTGCTTCTCGTAAGTCTATGTGGATTAAGAAATTATAATTATAACTGAACTGTATGATATAAATTATTCTATAATCAGGGCCGTCGGAAGCTCTCTAGGGGTGGAGCGGCCATCGGTCTTGATGCCAGAGGCCGCGCAATTTTTTTCGATTATTCAGCTCAGCTGCCAAGAAATTGCTCTCGTAGCGTCTCGCTACATTGAAGGTCGTGCACTGACATCATGTAGCTCTACACTCTCTCTCTCAATACAGGCGGAGATCAAGCACACAGCCAAGTTCGAGAGCTACTCGGAAATACGCGAGTTCAAAGTTCAATGGCCACACGGGAAAAAAAAAATTGGCACGAAAAGTGGGGCGGCCCAGGCCGCCCCAGCCGCCCCGCTTCCGACGGCCCTGATAATTGAACTTACCAATTTTGCATTCATAACCCGAGCTGGTTTCTGTTTCCAGTGTTCCTAATGACTTATTTGGGCACCGCGTTACATACTTTGTCTTACAGCGACGGGGGTTACATCCTGCATGAGTGTGAGATGATAAAGATCTCTAGTCAGATATACTGTACTCTTGTTCTAAACAGATACCGGTATACCACTGGTATATAATGTTGCAACTTACGTATCTTACACACACGACGGCACCTTCCTTTCTTTGACTGTCCACCGACTCCAGTGACGTTCACCGCAATGTCATTACCGTACTGGTTGTTAAGTCCCATTTCTATGTTACCCATCAATTCAGTGCAATCGCTGATCTCAAGCAGACAGTCAGTGTGATCTTGTATTATACCAGCATGTGCAGTCAACAGTGAAGTTGTCAGTGGCTTTGCTACTTAGGTCCATCTGACACTTTCTCTCCACTTCGGTAATACGCCGTTCTGAACAATCTTTGCCAGCATGTGAGCTAAAGCCAGCATGTGAGCTAAATACCAGCATGTGAGCTAAATACCAGCATGTGAGCTAAATGCCAGCATGTGAGCTTTACCAGCATGTAAGCTAAATACCAGTGTTCATCATGTTGCTACACTTTCTCCTTGGGTATGAATTGTAGTAGTGGCTGCTTCCTCTATTCACTTTCGTAAAACTGAAATTTGCTCTCTGATGATTGTACATCTGATTCGGATGCCTTGTACATCAGAATCTTACTTTTATACTTTTCTGCAAGGATGGAGTTTAAAGTTCAAAAGTCTTAGGTGCACTTAATTTAGTAAACTTTCAATATGTGCACATACTAGCTATGTGAATATTTGATTGTGTAGGTATTTAGTAAATACCAGCATGTACTTTATAAATACCAGTATTATCTGTTGTCTGTGGGAACTATGACATCATGAAAGCCCTTCCATTGTGCTTTAGCTATAACTCACAGGGAAGCTCATTACTGCACTTTGGTATACTGTTGGCACAAATGTTGACTTTGGGGGTCAATTTTCATTAATTTCAGGGCATCTATATAATTACATACTAATCAATTATAGCATAAGCATTTGTAATGCATATTGGGCATGCTTTAGAAATGCCTGTCACATTCTTGTGACATGTATATCACATGCATTTCATTACATGCGAACCAAGATATCTGCCCTCATCATTGATGCTAACGCTTATGAATGCATGTAGTAATTTGAAAACCAACTCCCAATACAGTATAGTATTTCATCCATTTTAGCAATAAGAGCTAGTTGCCAATACAGTTTAAATGTATTTAGCACAGCGATGCGAATGCACTTCAAATGCACTAATAAATTGTACCTTAATTTCCGTGACACACTGTCAATGGTCATAATAAAATATACTTGATGTAGCCACTGTATCCAAAGCAAAATGGAAGTCCTAACAAGAATGTACATGCAGTCTCTTGTCTTTCAAGGCTCTGGAGGAAGGAGGGGTCTTTTTCCTTTCATGGACACTTTATACTTTTCTGCAAGGATGGAGTTTAAAGTTCAAAAGTCTTAGGTGTGCACTTAATTTAGTAAACTTTCAATATGTGCACATACTAGCTACTACTGAAAATGGTTTTTTAGTACACAGGCTACTTTACAGTAAACAGCTGATAGTTAGTCTGTCTGTGGGAACTATGACATCTTGAAAGCCCTTCCATTGTGCTGTAGCTATAACTCACAGGGAAGCTCATTACTGCACTTTGGCACTGTTGGCACAAATGTTGACTTTGGGGGTCAATTTTATTATTTATGCTTTTAAACTTTACTATGAATTTGTAATTATATACTATTAGCAATACTGATGATAGCATAAGCATTTCTAATGCACGTTGGGCATGCTTTAGAAATGCCTGCATGTCACATTCTTGTGAAAGGCATATCACATGCATTTCATTACATGTGAAATGGCCCTAAAATGCCAAAAATTGGCCTTGGGTAATGCATTTGGACTTCATGGAGATGAATTTCAAATGCAAGTAATATTGATTGTAACATGAGTGTTGCCAATACAGTTTAAATGTATTTAGCCAGCGATGCGAATGCACTTCAAATGCACTAATAAATGACCTTAATTTGTACACACTGTAATGGTCATAATAAAATATACTTGATTAGCCACTATCCAATCTCTGTCTCCTAACAAGATGTACATGCAGTCTCTTGTCTTTCAAGGCTCTGGAGGAAGGAGGGGTCTTTTTCCTTTCATGGACACTTTATACTTTTCTGCAAGGATGGAGTTTAAAGTTCAAAAGTCTTAGGTGTGCACTTAATTTAGTAAACTTTCAATATGTGCACATACTAGCTACTACTGAAAATGGTTTTTTAGTACACAGGCTACTTTACAGTAAACAGCTGATAGTTAGTCTGTCTGTGGGAACTATGACATCTTGAAAGCCCTTCCATTGTGCTGTAGCTATAACTCACAGGGAAGCTCATTACTGCACTTTGGCACTGTTGGCACAAATGTTGACTTTGGGGGTCAATTTTATTATTTATGCTTTTAAACTTTACTATGAATTTGTAATTATATACTATTAGCAATACTGATGATAGCATAAGCATTTCTAATGCACGTTGGGCATGCTTTAGAAATGCCTGCATGTCACATTCTTGTGAACTTAGGCATATCACATGCATTTCATTACATGTGAAATGGCCCTAAAATGCCAAAAATTGGCCTTGGGTAATGCATTTGGACTTCATGGAGATGAATTTCAAATGCAAGTAATATTGATTGTAACATGAGTGTTGCCAATACATTTTAAATGTATTTAGCCAGCGATGCAAATGCACTTCAAATGCACTAATAAATGACCTTAATTTGTATACACTGTAATAGTCATAATAATTATGAATAAAATATACTTGATTAGCCACTATCCAATCTCTGTCTCCTAACAAGATGTACATGCAGTCTCTTGTCTTTCAAGGCTCTGGAGGAAGGAGGGGTCTTTTTCCTTTCATGGACACTTTATACTTTTCTGCAAGGATGGAGTTTAAAGTTCAAAAGTCTTAGGTGTGCACTTAATTTAGTAAACTTTCAATATGTGCACATACTAGCTACTACTGAAAATGGTTTTTTAGTACACAGGCTACTTTACAGTAAACAGCTGATAGTTAGTCTGTCTGTGGGAACTATGACATCTTGAAAGCCCTTCCATTGTGCTGTAGCTATAACTCACAGGGAAGCTCATTACTGCACTTTGGCACTGTTGGCACAAATGTTGACTTGGGGGTCAATTTTATTATTTATGCTTTAAACTTAACTATGAATTTGTAATTATATACTATTAGCAATACTGATAGCATAAGCATTTGTAATGCATATTGGGCATGCTTTAGAAATGCCTGTCACATTCTTGTGAAAGGTATATCACATGCATTTCATTACATGTGAAATGGCCCCAAAATGCCACAAATTGGCCTTGGGTAATGCATTTGGACTTCATGGAGATGAATTTCAAATGCAAGTAATATTGATTGTAACATCCATTTTAAACGAATGTTGCTAATACATTTTAAATGTATTTAGCCAGCCATGCGAATGCACTTCAAATGCACTAATAAATGACTTTAATTTGTACACACTGTAATAGTCATAATAATTATGAATAAAATATACTTGATTAGCCACTATCCAATCTCTGTCTCCTAACAAGATGTACATGCAGTCTCTTGTCTTTCAAGGCTCTGGAGGAAGGAGGGGTCTTTTTCCTTTCATGGACACCCGTGCCTGCCCACATTTGTCCGTCATTGCAGCCTTAATATTTCTTGGCCGTGCAGATTTATCAAACGACAGACAGTATGCTGGAAAGCAGATAAAAATAAGAAAGTAATATCATTACAGTATAAAAACAACTTTCATCCCCTCCCCCAGTTTCTAAAGACTACAAAGCCCCATGATTTTTGAAATACTGGCTTACAAATGATAGATTCGGTGATGTTTGTGTCCAGTTGTTCATAGACACCTTTGGCAGACAGAGATGACCGGGCAAGAGTTGGCTGCTCCCAGAACACCTCCATTAGATATCGAGCCAGCATACTGGCAGTTTTGGCCCCCCGCACAGCCGCCTGCAACTTCATGGCACTGCAGTACACACCTGACCCTGTTACTAGTTCCACACGGCCACTATTCTGTAGAGTAGAAATGATGCAGATACTCCAGCATTGTGGATTGATTTTCCTACTTAAGATGACTACATCCATTGAAAATGTATTGACAGCAACTTTAGTAGTTCACGAGGGCATATCTTTGAAGCTTCATAGTATGTGAGGGGCCTGAGGGCATACTTTTTACATTAAGTTATCTTGTAAACAACACTATGTAAACGATGTAGTTTGGACATGGCTATAATGCATTATACACCATATACTGGAAAAAATCACTCTGTCTGTTGCAGTATTGATTACTCGTGTCTACGGCACTCGTAACCAATACTGCAACAGTACAGACTCATGATATTTACCAGTACATGGCATATAATAATATAATTATTATTGTGTTTATACATTTTATGCATCACATAAAGGCCCAAATGAAATGATAAACATAAAACTTAATCCCCTCACCATATCTTTCCTATTGCCTAACTATTCAAGGAACACTTCCCACTTCCTATACAGCACATGCACTCGGCTCCTATACTATACAGTCTGATCCAACTGTCAATAAATATCATTAATGACTAGGAATCCTCTCAATAACCTGCAAGTTTGCTAATAAAATGTCAATTTGATTTTTAAGCACTGTACAGCCAGCAAGCCAGACATTGCTGAACGAGAGTCAATTAATCATATTCATGAGGTTTTTAATGAGATTCATAGCCAATTAATTACATTCATGACTATCAAACCACAAAGGTCCGCCATGACCCCTGCCAAAGCTAGGAAAAAAGGCAGTTTTAGGCTACTCATTAATTATTCATGAGCATTGAGATTTAAGGTAGGAAGGGAAGTCGAGTAGGGTTGAAGCCGAACCTCCGAACCAAGTTCATGGCTATGTCGGCAACATCCTAGCCTACACCCACATGACAATAGGTAAGCACCTAATTACCCCCTCTGCTTAATATTCACAAAAAGACCTCTTTTGCTAAAATTCCAAATATTGCACTCCCCACACAGTTTCATCCCTCATCGTCACCTACACACAACCTACACAGGACAGGCCAAAATTCTACGCATGCTTGAAAGTGAACATCAAAGCCCCGAATTTGCACTTGAAAGTGCCGCTTTCCACATCAAAGTGACCCCCCCCCCCCCCCCCCCCCGCTGTTGATTCCGGTTGCCGCCATGGGAAAATGTAAATAGTTCAATGAATCTTATTAACTTTACGTAGCTCACGTGACCTCGCTGATTGCTCATTAATTATTCATGAGCCGTTTTACGGGGATTTTTGCAACTTCCCTTCCTACCTTAACCAATTTCCAGCCAATTATATTTTACCAGTTCTTCTTTGGGCTGCTGTTTTGTGTTTGTTTTTGTTTTGTTGCTATATGCTTGCTCGCCTGAGTTCCACCCTGATGCCATGCCTGTCAAATAGAATACATGTACAATAAAAATCGTAATAAATACTACATTTAGCTTATGTACGTATGACCTCGTCTTTTTTTAGATCCTGTAGTAGCTTCCGTAGCTCCTTCACCTCATCTCCACCTAATCCTGAATAATTATAGTGTGTGCATATACATGCATTATAGCTGCACGTATTTGGGAATGCAGGGAATTACATACCTTGTTGTGTTTGTACTCTGTCCTCTTCCAGCTTCCTGACCTTTCTCTTCAGAGATGCAATTTCAAGATCCTTATCCTTGCAGTGTGTGCACTGTGCTAGCTCTAGATGTGACAGCATCCTGTCACCAGCCTTCTTGGCAGCGGCAGCAGCCTTTGCCTTGGCATGATCCCTCTTTGTTTTCTCAAAGATTTTTCGGCTATCCCGGATCAAAGTTGTCAGGTTCGATTTGTCAGCACCCACACCAGTGTCTTCTTCCTCGCTCTCCTCGCTCACTACAGCTGTCCTCCTCCCCCTCTTTTTCCGAACTTCTATTGGAGAGTCAGGAGGGCTAGGAGAATCTTGTGCATGTGTACCAAAAATAGTAGAGTAAATAATTATATTTGCGTACAAAAATGGAGTGTCCTTACAATTGCAGGCAGCATTACTTGCACTGCTATCATGGTCACAGGGGCAGAGGTTGTCTTTGTAACACTGTTCAAGTACTCCTTTTTCTCCTGCATAATCCATATATAAACACAGTTAGTAATAAAGTTCTGCCTTAATGGTTACTGCATGCACCTACCGATCTTGATGACAATTGCAGTGAAGTGTTTGCCGTTTTGCCACCGTACAGTGCACGTGCAAAGTAGCAGGTTCTGGATGCACAATCCTACGCTGTAGCTATCCTAGCCTGTCATGACCACCGCAGCAGAAAGTGGATCGACTTAGCTTGTTGAAAGAAATAGAAGGTGTTGCTTGCAAGCAGGTACATGATGATACACAGCAACTGAGGTTTGTACATGTAGGTTGGTCGTCCAAGCAAATGACAGTTGTAACTATGTAAACTTTAGCCTCTGTTCCAGACAGCCTGGAGTTTGGTGCGATAATGGTTATATCATAATTTCTACAATAGAGCTATTATATGATATTATGCATAGATTTATAAATACTTTACTGCTGCTATTTGTAGATTTGCTATTATCAGCTATTATTCATTTTTGCCATAGTATATTCCATATGCATTTCTAATCGTCACAAGGCTATGGCTAATTGTTACTTTGCTATTACTCATTTTTGTATAATGATGTTCATTCACTATTAATTTTTGCTATTGTGAATATACCTATGTTTGCAATTCTTGCTATTCTGCAATAGTGTAGCTATATGTATACACTCCCATTACTCTGCTATTTTTTGCTATTTTGCACTTCTGCTATTCTGCACATGTATAGCTACTCTCTCATATTTGACTCTGCTATTTTTGCTATTCTGCTATTCTTGCTATTGTGTACATGTATACAATCTCACTCCGCTATTCTGCTATTCTTGCTATTCTGCTATTCTGTACTCTGCTATTTATGCTATTCTGCTATTCTTGCTAGCTATTGTGTACATGTATACTATCTCCTATATCTTACTCTGCTATTCTGCTATTCTTGCTATTCTGCTATTGTGTACATGTATTATAATATTATACGATCTCCTGTATATTACTCTACTATTTTGCTATTCTGCTATTCTTGCTATTGTGTACATGTATACAATCTCACTCCGCTATTCTGCTATTCTTGCTATTCTGTACTCTGCTATTTATGCTATTCTGCTATTCTTGCTAGCTATTGTGTACATGTATACTATCTCCTATATCTTACTCTGCTATTCTGCTATTCTTGCTAGCTATTGTGTACATGTATACTATCTCCTATATCTTATTCTGCTATTCTTGCTATTCTTGCTATTCTGCTATTGTGTACATGTATTATAATATTATACGATCTCCTGTATATTACTCTACTATTTTGCTATTCTGCTATTCTTGCTATTGTGTACATGTATACAATCTCACTCCGCTATTCTGCTATTCTTGCTATTCTGTACTCTGCTATTTATGCTATTCTGCTATTCTTGCTAGCTATTGTGTACATGTATACTATCTCCTATATCTTACTCTGCTATTCTGCTATTCTTGCTATTCTGCTATTGTGTACATGTATTATAATATTATACGATCTCCTGTATATTACTCTACTATTTTGCTATTCTGCTTTTTTATATATAGCTATAGCTATCCTATTATATTTATCTACTCAGCATTTGAATGCCATACATACTGCTACTGTAGTACCCAAGCTGCGAGGGCAGGCCTGAGTACCGTAAGGTTAACAGCAATATGATATACCGTACTCTCGGGAGAATAATGACCGGTTATTCTATTCGAAGATTGCGCATTTCTGCGGTACAAATTACGTAGGGTAATTATAATCATGGGGTAATTTACGACGAGGTTAAAAACACCGCAGCACAGACTGTACATACGGTAGGCGCTGTGGCTGCCTTTTATACTACACGTACTACCACTACACTTGTGGGTTTGGCACTAGGAAAGATATTCATTTCTAGATTGGCTCATTACAATGCAATGAATACTTGACAGCACAGCTAGCAAGAAGCACTATAAGAGCTTTTTATTTTGACTAGGTACATGTACTTTTTGAATCCCATAATAGCTGACTCCCACCTGTAATTAACCCTCGCACATGCGTGTTGAGGATTATTGTAGTCGGCCTGTCATTCTGTCTGTCATTCTGTCATCATACATGTAAGATTTCTCGCAAACAACAACTGCTGATGGTACCAAACTCGATATGAAGGATGAGAATCACGGTCTCTAAGCTCTGATGTGTTGTTTTTGTCGTTTATGATGTTAGGTTGACATAAATTAAGTATGCATGCAGCTGGATTAACGATACTCGCAAACGACAACTGCTGATGACACCAAACTTGATATGAAGGACGAGGGTCACAGTCTCTACCCTCTGATAGGTTATTTTTTTCGTGTTTGGTCAATGGGCCTACGGGCCTACTAGCTATAGTGTGGATGTGTGCATTATTTAGGGAACATCGCCATAGTGACACTAGGTCTAGAGGGTGGGGCGCAAGGGGTATGGGGTATATGGGGTATTAGTGTCCATCAAAATGATGCATGCAAATCTAATATGGTCTCATTCCCAGGCTCTCCTCCATAGCCTGTTTCGTAAATTTAAGCTGGGAAGGGCTAGGGGAGTGTGCGTGGAAACATTTACCGGTACTGCTAAATTATATTCTTCTTTGTCTATATGATTTTATTCCATATACCTGTATGTATAGCAAGTGCTTCAGGTCACAATTATAGCCATCTCAGTGAAGTAAGATTCTGTTACAGTTAGAGCCTGGAATGAGGGCTCTATAACTTACCTTATTGGCCGTGGGAAATTGGTTGCTCGAGAAACGGTTGAGGCGTATATAGCCGAGACACTTTTGAGGGCAACTAACTTCCTCTGCAAATATTCTGTATATGCAAATGCAGTGAACTGTGAACACATTTCATTGAAGGTCAGCTAGATAGGAAATAGATTCTTTGATAGGTCATGCAGTACAACTTTTAATCCTTGAAACTGGATAGGTTTTAGTGAATCCACGTCTCCCTGAGCCTGAGCACGACAGACGATGTCAACATTGTTGTGAATGTATTACCACGTAGCTTGCTCTGTCCCCTCATATGGCCTGCTCTAGCTGTCCCCTCGCCCTGCTTCGGTCGGTAGAATGATGAGATTGAACTGAGTGAGGCTGCAGATCTGTGATACCGTAGGCGAACTAATTTTCACACATTCCTGTCTGATGAATGTGGCCAAACTTTTCACAGAATTTGAAATTTATGGTTCAGGTTATGTACTCCATATATAGTGTGCATACATGACACCATAATTCGTGTATATTAAATTTTGTAGTCGGGGATTCAATCACAAATATAGCAAAAATTCATTTCTTCTGAAATTAATTAAGTGTGCTTACGGTTCCCTAGCTGCACTTGGCTGTGCATTCTTGCTATCCAACAGACGAGAGTGTTCTGCAGAGTATGCTGTGGAGTCAGCTGTCCTATATATTACTGAGCATGTTTTGCATACCAATCTACCATCAAAGCATTGGCACTGAATGAATCTCAGCTCCTCCCCATATTCATGTAGTTCACAGCAGATATGTTTATAGTTAACCATGTCTCCTGGGAAACAAAAGAAATAGCTACACAATTTTAGCAGTGGCGTAGGAACCACGGGGGGTGCCGAGTGCTGGAGCCCCCCTAAAATTTCTGCAGGTACGTATGAGGGGGCGTACCCTCATACACGTGTGCACGCATGCGACGCATTGTTGCATTCACTGCACGTACAGACCGAACAGACTGTGGGGACAGACATCCTGTGTTGCGCACCAGTAAGCTGCTCTGCAAGAATTAATGGAGCAGATCTAGAGATACGTAGATCGACTCATTCTTTGACCAACAATCTTCTCAGTTATCGGTAAGTGTAACAGTTGTTTGTTTCGTGGTTAAATATTGTCTTTCTTGGATGCCAAGGGTGACGTAGCCGGACCAGCGAAGACGGCCACTGAGAGCAACAGTATACATGATGTTAGTGCATGTCCTTTAAATACAGGTAGGTACTGCGAGAGCTGCTTCTTCACAGGGCAAAAAATGTTTCGCACTTTGCACGGAAAAACTATCGGCCACTGCGCGGCCTCTATGCCAGCACCCCCCTATCCCCAAACATCTTCCTACGCCATTGTTTAGCCTGGTTATTGTTATGCTTGTACATGTAAGTGCATGATGGTTCTATCTCCTTGGTTACTGATCTAATAAAGTTAATTAGATACCTGGACCAATAGGATGTTTGGTCTTTGGTGGTATCCTCACTTAGCGTGAGTGATGATGTCATAACAACAACCCATGCAGACGGATGTATCAGGATATATGGAGCAGCCATCTCAAATGACAACAATTTTTTACACAGACAATGCACGACCTAGCTAGGTTATTCGCCCGAGGCGCGAAGCCGTTCAGCTCTCATACGGGCCCGCTTTCTGACCGCGCGCGCCGGCTTAGTGACCCGCTTTCTGACTGTGCGTATCGCTGACCGGTTTTAAAGTGGGTCAACCGGCTTTTAATCCGGTTGAACGGTTTATAAACGGGTCAAGGGTTTGAAATCGGGCTGTAACATTAATAAAGTCTTTATTTTATCACACTCATTGACAAGCTGCAGGAGGTGTAGTTTTGCTACTGATAACTGATATATACATACTCTAAAGGCGTCAATTCCAAGCTGCCTTGATTCCTGTAGAACCACTCATAGAACAGAGATAAACAAAAAAGTAATCAGAAAATTATGATTTATTTAATGCATGACGTCAATCGACTATGGCCTCAGGATTTATAAATCCTGAGATCCCTTAGGGAAAGCTATCCTGAGTAGCTGTAGCATTTGTATGTGACGTCACATCCATAAAACTATAATATTGCTACATATTCCATCTTTCTGTGCATCATCAGACACATCAAAAGAGTGATAGGTTCTGTACTGAACTCAGAAAGAAGACCAGCTTGGAACTTATGCTTTTTGAATGTCAGCTGTCACTCTTTGTAGCACCGTTGCCACACAGCATAAAGTCAACGAATCGATCAACTACTGTAACACAGTTGGCTCTTGCATAAGAAAGAAAGGCTCTCTGAAAATACATACCAACTTTAATTTGCAAAGAAACTTTGCTGATGGTTCTAATTCGACTATATGCTCCAGTCTTCTTCAGGGTGAAAATGAAGTTAACATGACAACACCTGCTGTTTTATAGCCTCGCTCGTCATGACAACACATCACGCCATGTCAGTGTGAATACAACAACAACGTCCGTACAGCAATCTTTTTGCCACGTGCTTATGGTCGTGTGTTTCGACATCACCATAAGTGTTCAGTATTCATACACAGTACAATGTCCTTATAATTCAAGGAATTAGCAAGGCTGTATATAGTTTGTGACACGGCTTGATGGACATAATTAAAACGGTTGATACACACCCGCACATATTTTGGCAGCACCACTGCTTTAATTTGTTGGTCATTAGCAGTTGCTGTAAACATGTTCCACCCTGGCCTCATTCCCTGGAGAAAGGTCGTGAGGTTATAGGTTTCCCGCTGACCTCTTTTTACCGTCTTCCGTTGGTTCTTTGAGTTACCCCTGGATGTGTCAGAATAGTTTCACTAGCTGTGTCATAGGTGGCAGAACATGACTGTACTTGGGGGGGGGGGGGGGGGGCAATGTGACCTCTGCCAGTTTCTGCATACGAGCTCAGAATGGCATCTCAAGTCAGGTCTGCATAGCTATATAGGCCACTTGATATTGGAACCATCAGGCATGGCCTGACCCTGCATGCCTGACTACCATGGCCAGTGTTGGAAGCCAAACTCCCACTCGGTATAGCGTGGGTCAGTGACACATCATGCATTAATTCTCAGTATGACAATAGCTAATGCAGAACTAGTGTTTAAATATCGGTGGCTTTAACTTGCCACAGCCCCTTAAGAATTGTGCGAGCGATTGCTGAGTAAGATATCGCCACGTTTTACAGCTCTAGCTATTATGCATACTTTTTATGGCTCCCCTTGCAGCAAGCTTTTGTCCCCAGCTTTTTCTCTCACTCGCTTTGTTTGCTCGCATTACGTAACAAACGCGGAGCTGGGAGGCCTGGAAACCAGGCTAAGTACTGCTAGCAAACTCAGACTAAAATACAGCTGCTACGTGTATCCATATATTTATGTGATATTGCATCTTGTTTTCGTGTAAGTACATTACGAGTCTCACCCGTTCTGTTCTGCATCATTAATTAAGTTAAGAGAGCCTGGGAATGAGGCTAAGGATTGATCCAGTGATATTGTGTCCCTGAATACTGAGCATAGCAAGGATAATATGTATGTGGAACACAGTAGGTATACGTATTATGTAATTATCATCATAAATTTAAGTTACGTATACCCTAGTTGTATGCTATTGGTACAAGCAAGTGCACAGCTCAAGTAACACCAGCTGCCAAAGACAACAAACGAGTGAGGTTTTGTAGTATAGCTTTGTACTGTGATTACCAGGAGCCCATAACCCAAAGGGAAGGAGCAATATTGTTAAACTAGTGATTCCACCTGTTGTTGAATAGCACCTACAAGAAAACTCCATATATGGAATGACTAGCAGTTGTGTTAGACTCTACCAGTGCTAAGTGGGCTTACGTAGCACTTACCATATAAGGAATTTTGTGTAAGTGCTATTCGACAACAGGTAGAATCACCATACCTACACAAGCTTAATGCTCCTTCCCTTTGGGTTATGGGCTCCTGTGATTACGTACCTTTAACCTAGCCCCGTTCCCAGGCCCACGTGCGCGTTTCACTTTAGCGCAGCTGTGGGCCTGGTATATTTTCTCACGTGCGTGACGCGTAGGGTAGAAGGGTGGTAGATATAGAAGGGTGAATATTTGCGTGGGCGAGCACAGCTGCAGTTCTCAGACAACGAAGGAAGGCAGCAAATGTATACTTCTTGCAGCTACCCTTTGGAGCCTGTTTGTGCCACAGACCAAGCGCTGAAACAATGACACGAGTAGAAGATAGAGAAGTGCAACCGTCTTTCGAGCGGTCCCTCCCCACGCGCAATTAAGTAAGTCGGATCACGTGAGAAAATATACCAGGCTCTCCAGTAATGCGCAGAGAGCCTGGGGACGAGGCTACCTTTAACCTTAATTGGCGACTGATAATCAGCTAGCTATGGCAGTCCAAGCCTTCCGCTTACACACTTGAACTCTTGCACAGTCAGCAGTTCTGTGTAGAACACTCTCAGCCATTAGGTTATTGAAAAAAAAAACTGGTTATATTTTATTGATAACTGGTTAACTGGCCACACCTAAATTTTATTACCTCTATATGCCATATCATGCTCGAATATGTAAACTGCTCACATGTACTGTATACACTGTGTATATGATGCTATCTATATAATATCGCACGAACAATAGTGCTCAGCTTTGACAAATGTCTACTAGTACTGCTGTATCAATGGAGTGGTTGTGGTATGTAGATTAACCAGTTAACTGCCATTTATTAGTGGACCAGTAACTGGTTATGTGACCTACGGTTCACAGCTTTACTCCACATTTGACTTGCAGTACTGATACACAATCGATGCAACTTGTAGCTTAAAATTTATTTGTACAGCTGATTGCAAAAGTCTTGCAACAAGGGCTGCCAACTGAGTACTTCCTGCATGAAATGTCATTATCACACCCTTCCGCTATAGACTATTGTGGTTTTGCATAGGTATATTAGGACTGTGTAGCAGCCCTTGTACTGTGAAGTGTACCCTAGATGCAAGCATGGACTTTTTTCAGTATTAAATATACAAAGGTCATGTAGCATCCTTTGCAGTGGTAGAATAGTTATCTTTTCATATGGCACCCGGAAGAGTCTGTCCTGCTTCTTGTCTTTTTGATCTCTGTAACAGCTGCCACACCTGTATTGTGCGACATTTTGTCTTGTATTTGTTCGGGCACACATACATTTTACCCAGGGCAGGCCCATGTGGTGCTACACCACTGGTACATATATGGGAAACACCTGTTCATGCATTCATTGAGGTGACTATTATTGTGGGCACTAATACACAGGTGGGCCACTAGGCAAGTAGATGCCCCCTCACCTCTTTTCACACTGGGTTGAGGTGCACCGCACCCAGGTGAGCTGCTAGGTGGGAGGGGGTCTAGCAGTTGCCCCCTCACTTCTTTTCACACTGGGTTGAGGTGCACCGCACCCAGGTGAGCTGCTAGGGTGGGAGGGGGTCTAGCAGTTGCCCCCTCACTTCCTTTAATTCACACGGAGTTGATCTAGGTGCAGCTCTCTTAGGTGCATGGGCCGCTATGGGGTAGGGGGGAGGGCGGGGGGCAAGCAGTTGCCCCCTCGCTTCCTTTCACATTGAGTTGAGCACATACGTACATGGGTCACTATAGGTGGGGGCAAAAGAATGCCCCCTCACTGTCTTTCACACCAGCTGGGTCAGGCTGGGGGCCGTGTGGGTGGACAAGCTAAGTAAGAGGTGGGTGGACAGATAATTAGCACATACCATTCCAGCTCTTCAGCCTAAACTACAGTGTATCATTGTACACATGGTCTGACCCGGGTCTTCTGTACCTTGTGTTGCTTTAGTATGGCTTCACACTATTTTGACAGACTAGCTTTCAGGTAGCTTTGTAGGCTGGAAGCCTGCTTATTAACTGCAGATTGCTATGTAGTTAATTAGCTCTTAATGCTGCAGGGCCCATGCGATGCTGCATGTTTGGTAGGCCATTTCTTAACATACGTACTCAGTGTATTGTTGTCCGACAGTCACATTGAAAACGTATTTAGTGCCATAGGGAATAAAAACTAGTTTGTTGGTCAATCAAATCTCTTATACAGTGGAATCTCTATATGCTGTGGTCACCCTCAGGCCAACATTTTATGGCTGCATTATACAGGGTGGTTGTATTATAGAGGCTGGTACTAAGAATTGCTTTACGTTCCCGCATCTGTCTGTGTGTGTGTATTCGTTCGCAATTATTACGTGCGCTATAGTTACGTCATTCCGTTACTATGCCACTATAGCCACGAGCACAATGGAAGATACTGGAAATTAGCAGGCTCAATAGGCGTCAAGCTAGCTTAGTTTTACATTCCCTAGACGGTGAAGAAGTGGTAGGTAGCAATGATACTTCTGTTTTAGCAGCTAACTGGAAGCACACTAAGAAATTGCCAAGTCAGCACTCTCGCTGGAAGCTGTAGAAGATGAGACTTTCCACGACTATTGGACTAACCTGTTACTGAGTACAACCTTCAATTGGATAATACCCGACTGGTTTCTAGATATGAAATATCAACTCGTTTCACATGCCAAAAAAAGATAAACTGGGAATGGAGACTGAGAATGAGATTAGAGGTCGGACCCAACAAAGTGGCCCTATTAGAGAGGTGGCTACTCTATAGAGTGACCACATTGTAGAGGCTCCCATAGCAACAGTAGTTTGAGGGGTATACATTGCCAGAAAATAATGCACAGTTCACCTATGAAAGATTGCTGAGTAGCAGGTAGCAACCCACCTCATCATCTTGCCTTTTTCAATATGGCACCACTGCATGTGGTGGCAAGTCTGGGGTCTGCAGAGGGGAGAGCCCACTCGGAGGCAGATGGCAACCCGAATGGTGGTAGCAGCAATCCGGATGGTGTTGTGGTCCATGAGTAGGCATTGGCGAATTATGCTGGCATAATAATTATTTTAAGCACAATAGGTACCTTCTAGCATAGCAGCATATGCTGCCATGTGGTCCAGCATAATACTGAGCATAATAGGAGGGTTTTACCAGCAATGCTGACATAGCATAATAGGAGGGTTTTACCAGCAATGCTGGCATAGCATAATAGGACAAGTGTTGAGCATAATTTGCCAATGCCTATCCATGATGGGAAGAGCAAGAAGGCCAGCAGGAGGAGAGCACAAGAGATGGGATCAGGGGCATTGCCAGGCAGGGTATCGGTGATGTAGGTCCGGAAAGTGATCATGGCCTTGGGACCACAGAGTGGGTAGAGGTGTGTTCTGGAGATGTCACGGGAGGACATGATAAGGTAGCCAGCAGACACCAGGAAGGCAGGAAGTGCTATAATGTAGCTACACTGCATTCTAGACTCCAAATCCACCATCTTTTACCAGAAGGGTCTAGCTAGACAGGGTCATCCTCACCAAAACTTAGTGTATGTTGGACTTTCTTTTTGACAAGTCTACTGCATAGTTTTACCAAGGAAGGCCTACTACAGCTCCCAAGTTTTAATAGAGTTTGTGTACCCGTGATTTCGTGCAGAGGTGTGGTGTTGGCCATCTTTTAATCACATTCATTGCACTTTCAGGAAGCTCCACCCAATTTCCTGTCACGCCCCTTACCACAGCATGCAAAGGCGCAGTAGATTAACTGCCTAAAGGCAGTCCTAGAGATAGCTGAGGGATCCATGGTTCTGCTACTGAGTACGAAAATGCTCCGTTCTCCATAGAGCGACATTCCTGCCTGGGGCGCCGGGCGTGACCGGAACCAGTGGAATCGTCAGCGTGCAAACTTCCGGGAAAATTAATTGCAATCACGTAACACAGGAAGTTGAAGAAAATGGCGGTGAGAAATCGACGACAGCTCTTACAATACTAGCGTGTTTTTTCCATCTGAATGGTGAGTGTACTGACTTCTGCACACTTAAAGAAATAATGCTGTATTGCACAGCACTGGATTTCAAGATGGACAACAGTGCCATAAAACGTCCCACCACCATTCACAGAAAATATTCCAATTTCCAACTAATTTCCATCCCTGAAACATCTGCTCCATGAGTGCTTCTAAAACATGCCATTATCTTGCAGAAGTCATATAATTTGTTTAATCTAATTAATATGGTCAGAAAGTATGTGCATACCAATCTCTAATATTAAATTTTAACTCTGGAACACACTATAGGCTGTATTATTAAATTTTAGCGTGTGTTTCGGATTTAGCGCGTGTAATTTTAGCGTGCGTTTCAGCTTCAGCGCGTGTATATTATTTAGCGTGCGCTTTGGATTTAGCGTGCGTGTATCATCATTTAGCGAGCGTTTGTAACGATTTAGCGTGTGTGTTAGCGATTTAGCGCGCGTGTGTAGCTGATGTTTAGCGCGCGGGATTAAGGTTAAAAACAGCGATTTTTGAAACAGTCGGAATGCCATACTTCTCTGTTAAATTTGAATTCAAAGAACATGAAGAACTTCAAGAAGCGATTTGAAAAGAAGATTCTTCAGTTTTCAGTTGACAAACTCTGCTCTTCTTTGCAAGCTGAAGGTTCGAGAGTGATATAATCCAATCGTCCAATCACGGACAGCAGTTTTCGGTGAACAGCAACTAGAGGAGATGGTGACGGTAATTGGAGATGCGGTGGAGGTGAAAGCACTACAAAGTCGTGTGAAGGAAGAAATGAAGTCGATAACTAACTGGGTAAGCTAATGTTATATATAGCTACACCGCACTATTGGCTGCTCCAGCATTCTACTATTTACCGGAAATATTATACTATCATGCTGCCACGCAGGTTTTAATGACATCAAGTGCATTACCACCTACTGTACCCACAAGCACAGAAGAACAAGATGAGCCTGGTACATCATTCTGTGGTAAGCGTCCTTGTTTGATTTATATTAGCACACAGAATCTCACAATTTTATACCTAAAGGACATAACTTATACTGTTAGTATTTCAATTGGTACCATTCATGCAAATGTTCAATTTCAGATAGAATTACAGGCTTTGCAATATAGTAGTGTCATGAATATGCATTGCATATCATCCCAAGATTTTTGTCTTCTTTTATTAATAGGGCTACCTGGCTGCAGAAAATGGCAGAGAAGAGCCTACATCATTATTGGACAAACTGATGAGACCAAAGAGTATTTTGTCATCATGGAGTCTCAGCTGCTCATCACGTCATCTTCACTTGCTGATATTAAACTTTTGAATGTCGTGTGCGTATTCTGTTTTCGACCTTGCCTACTCGAAGCCCAAAAGCTAAGTTATTATACTGAACATGTATTAAAGAAGACGTATTTCTCAGATCCTCAATATGACCTTTATAATCCCTCACCTCCACCTCGTATCACTACTATACTACTACATCACTGTACCATTATTTATTGTTAGTCTTGTACCAGCAGTTTTTATCCTGCTGCTGTGCTTTATATGAAATACAGTTTTTACTCTTATACCTCAACTTATGCTTCCTGGAACTCCTCTTGCATGGTGATCAGTACTCATGAAGAGTAGCTATTTACTCCTTCAAGGAGTTATTTTACATTAACTCGTCTTGCATGGTGATCAATACTCCCAAAGAGTATAAATATTCACTCCCTTAAAGAGTTATATTAAATCCTCCCAAAGCTCCACCCTGGAACTCCTCTTGCATGGTGATCAGTACTGCCGAAGAGTAAATATTTACTCCCTTAAAGTTATATTATACTCCCTTAAGGAGTTAAATTCTCCCGGCTCTGGGAACTCCTTTAAAAGAGTATACGTAACTATTATTCCCCATTTTTAACAGTGTGGTTATCTTTGAAAATGGCGTGGAGCGGCGAGCGTTCACTCGAGAGCGCTAGTACATCGCTGCCAAAAACTTCGAGTTGGTCGTGTAGTTAATGACTTAAAAGGGTTAAAAATTCCATGGCGTACTCATGGGAAGGTTTTAAGTCAGCCAAACCATGGGTTGCTCATGGGGCGGTTTTAAGTCATTTATACCTTGACTTACCCATGGGGGGTAAAATCCCGGGTAGATATTTGTATTAACCATTGTGCTGCATGCGCAAACAGTCGATACCAGGCCACTCTTTCGAGGGGGGGAGTGGCCTGGGGACGAGGCTATCTTTCTTACTTGACTTATCATCCCTGGTATATAGCTTTGTGTCCAAATGTTTACTTGGAAGCAAAGTAAGTCATGTCCACATACTTAAATCACTCCCATGGGTAAGATACCTTTTCTGCAGACTATGTTCATTTAATACTAGACGTGTTGCTATGTAGGTATGTATCAGTGACTGTTTATTAATAGGTATTATAGCTATGGTATGTTGCTTTTCGGTATAATTACATTTTATGGAATATAGGTGTGAGCAACAATAAGAGCCCAGCAAGAATATGAAGAGCCGGCTTGGTGCTTGTATGATGAGGCCTTCCGGGAAAAAGCCGCTACGATGGGAAACAGAAAGTGGGCCCAGACAGACTCATATCTGTACAATCAGATGTGCGCGGGCAGAGCCCGGAAGGTGCCGCTGTGTGTGAACTGTGGGGTGTCGTCCCATAAGGGGGAGGCCTGCCCAAAAACTGCCCAAAAACCGGTCAGTCTGCGAGCAAGAGGGTCGCAGGGGCAGTGCAATCTGGTGCCAGGCCACAGCTAGTTGCAGCCAGGGCACAGATGGTTGGAACCGGGTCACAGCTGAGTGGAAACAGGTCACGGCAGGTTGTGAAGGCAGGCCCACCAGGAGGTGGGAGTGGTGCCATGGTGCGAGCAGGTGTGTGCTGGGCATTCAATGAAGGGAGCTGCGCATATGGGGCAGGCTGCAAGTTTCGGCACATGTGTGAGAGATGTTCAGGGCGCAACTTGGCCAGCACCTGGCATCTGTACAAAAGTGAGGGACAGTCTGGATGACAAGGCACCCAGAGACAGAGACATTATTGGGGCGAACCTGAGCGAGCCCCAAACTAGAGTGTATGGTTACACCATGGATAATAATATAGTATTTGAAGAAGAAAGGAAAGCAGAAGATGCGAGAGTACTGGCTAGGTGATAACGGGAGAGAGAGCACCAACAAGAGAGAAGATAAGCAGGTATCCAGTGTTTTTTAATAGTTTGGGCGGGAGGGAGATGCTCCTAGGGTGAGGGAAGTGGGACAAAGTAGCCAGCTAGTTGCTTTGTAACTTAGGGCTTTGGGATCTAGGGTAATGCTTCCCTTGCTTCCATAGGAAACTTGCAGAGTAGGTTATATTTGCATAAACACTGCAGGTACCCTAAGGCCAGGTGCCAAAGGGAGAGAGCGTGCAAACATGAAGAGAGAGAAGAGCAACACAAACCCCAGTGCAAAGGCAGGCCAGGCTCTAGCAAGATCGGGAGTAGCAGCAGTTAATGACAGCAGGTACTCCGGAGGAGAGGGAGGCCAGACCCCAACAGGAGAGGGAGCGCCAACAAGAGAGACGGGCAGCAGGTACGCCAGAGGAGAGGGAGACCAGGCACCAACAGGAGAGGGAGTGTCAGCAAGAGAGAAGGGCAGCAGGTATACCAGAGGAAAGGGACGCCAGGCGTCAACAGGAGAGACAGCGCCACTGAATAAGAGAGAAGGCCATGGCCAGCAGTTACTCTTTGACATTGAACTTTGCTCCTTAGTACACATTGTTCATATCACTGCATCATCCGTACCATTGCTTATGTCGTTAATGTGCATTATATATTGTCAAACCTGATATAAGTGCATCTTCCAATACCACATGCATGCCTGTTTTACTAGCTCACAAATACGACTGAAATGGCGACAGTGTGCTTTTTCAGGCTGTAGCACAATACATTTCCATTCAAAGAAATCCCAGAGCTAGTTAACCTCCTGCACCTGCGTGTTCGCCACAGCAGCCGTCATCTTTGTGAGTTCGAGGCTGATATTCACTGTACATTAGCGGTATATACGGTTTTTTAAATTATTAATAACCAGGGCGCACTATAGTGGCTATTACGTAATCATTCCACTACGCCATGCCGCCACAAGCCACTTTAGTACTATAGTGGCTATGCTTAGTACGGCTAGGAAGAGGAAACCCCTTCTTCATTAGCCGTTAATTTAGTCAGAGTGATTAGTAATGATGATGTAACAGTACCGAACGTAGACAAAAATTGTAAAAGAACGGATATACACGGCAAAATATATAATAGTTAGACACCGAGACCAAGGGATCTATGCGATTTAGAAACCCGAAGGCCCGGGGCTGTAGCGTCCCGAGCGAAGCGAGGGTGCTACTAAGGGCCTGAGGGTTTCTAAATCACGTAGATCCCATTGGTCGAGGCGTCTAACTGATTTAGACCATAGCAACAGGCTCTACGTAGCAACACAAGTTAGTTCACTTACCTGAGTAGTCGGTAGCCGACATGGACTATAAACAGATTATGCCCAGAGGATAAGGGCACTAAGTTGACAAGCCGGGCACTAAGTGATTTAGTGCCCTCCAGTTGACCAATGAGATTTGCATAAATCAGTGAAGTATGGTCTAAGTAATAGATAAACCGCGGTAGCCAGGGATTTATGGTCCATAAACCGCCCGAGCCCGAGGGCGAAGGTTGTTTATGGCCATAAATCCCTGGCTACCGCGGTTTATCTATTATATTCTGTATCTGATTGGTTCTTGGGTCCATAGCAACATGCAACATGGCAACCGCTAGCTAGTAGCCGTACAGTGGTAGCTAACCAAATAATGGCTCTGTGTTCAGCCACTTGTCTTGGTTTGCCTGAGTGGACAGAATGCTGCGGACAAAATAGTCGCTTCGCGTCCATTTTAACAGATGAAGAAGCTGAGAAACTGTCCGCTGGCTACACGCCGAAGAACACCGAAAAAGCAAATAAATGGGCTATCGAGAACTTCGAGGAGTGGCGGAAGTGGCGTAATGAGCACCGCCCCCAAGACCCAGCTCCTTCAAGTACAGCGCTACTCTTATCGGGAGACGCCCACTTCCTAAACAAGTGGCTCTCTCGCTATGCCGTAGAAACTCGCGGTGAAAACTTGTTTACTATGTCATACGGGCTGTACATGCATGCACAAGCTGTATATTATTGAACTGCCCTCAGGGCTGGAGTATATGAACAACTTCCTGTCAGTATATGGAATTTATAACCCACCTGTTGCTAGAGAAACAAGGGTGAAGTGGGGAATATAACATTGATTAGCTACGGCTAGCCATGCTGGCTACACTGCTACACAGGCTCTGCTGTCTGGCCACGCGAGACTAGCTGTCATCTTCAGTGAAACTTGTGAGGTTCTTGCTTCTGTAGATAGTCAGACATTCAGTAGGACTATCTTTCTTTGATGCCAGGGCGCAAAAACTACGCTTACAGTAGTGCCGTATCGAACTTACCGTGTACCGATTGATCGATCCTGAAGCGCCTGCATGGTTCCAATCCGCCGCCCTTTTTGCCTTGGATGGCTGCAGCAGATAGTCTCCCAACAAAAGCAGCAAAGATTCCGTTGCTTCTTTGACTTGGTAAGTTAAAAAACTGCCAAACGCTACACTGATATTTTTAGTCTGCCATTTGTTGTAGAAATTAACGCGTGGTGGCATCACGCGCGTGACGTAATGATGGCGTGCAATGATTGGCAAAGTTGTCTAAAGTACTTAATTTCTCATTAATTTCAGGGCATCTATAATGAATTATACATACCAAGTTTTGTTTGGATTCATTATTAATTATTCATAAGTAACCAAGATATCTGCCCTCATCATTGATGCTAACGCTTATGAACGCATGTAGTAATTTGAAAACCAACTCCCAATACAGTATAGTATTTCTTGCATACATTTTAGCAATAAGAGCTAGTGGACAATCATCGCTGCATGCATTGCACACACAATATTATCTGAAAATTGTACATTTTTCCGTGAAAACTTTCAACATTAATTTTATGTACACTGTATAAAGCAAAATGTAAGTCAATTACAAAGCCATCAGTTCTCAATACTTGTTAAGTATGCATGCATAAAATGATGCATTTTTAAAATGTACTAGCATAGACGAGTTTAATACAATGTTACATAATAAACGACTAGGTATCTTAGCCTAAACAAAAATGGCTGCTGTCACTACAGAGAGCATCGAGAGGAAAGCAACTGGTCTGAATGCCACAGAGCCTCCGGTTCCTAGATCCCTTTTTCCTTCTCGTAAGTCTATATGGATTAAGAAATTATAATTATAACTGAACTGTATGATATAAAATATTCTATAATTGAACTTACCAATTTTGCATTCATAATCCGAGCTGGTTTCTGTTTCCAGTGTTCCTAATGACCTTGGGCACCGCCGTTTACACTTTCTGAAACAGCGACGGGGGTAATACCTACATCCTGCATGAGTGTGAGATGAGTATAAATTAATAAAGATCTCTAGTCAGATATACTGTACTCTTGCTCTAAACAGATACCGGTATACCACTGGTATATAATATTGCAACTTACGTGTCGTACACACCGTATGGCAATATCGTTTCTTTGACTGTCCACCGACTCCAGTGACGCTCACCGCAGTGTCATTACCATACTGGTTGGTAAGTCCCATTTCTATGTTACCCATCAATTCAGTGCAATCGCTGATCTCAAGCAGACAGTCAGTGTGATCTTGTATTATACCGTTGATGCAGTCAACAGTGAAGTTGTCAGTGGCTTTGCTACTTAGGTCCATCTGACACTTTCTCTCCACTTCGGTAATACGCCGTTCTGAACAATCTTTGCCATATGCTTCAGCAGCAAAGACAACCAGTAGAGTTAACCAGATTCCTGTAGTAGAGGACGTTAATTAACATTCATACAACTAAGCTCACAAGTATATCTTTAGCTATTGCATTAATAAACATACCAGTGTTCATCATTTTGCTACACTTTCTCCTTGGGTACGAATTGTAGTAGTGGCTGTTTCCTCTATTCACTTTCGTAAAACTGAAATTTGCTCTCTGGTGACTGCACATCTGATTTGGATGCCTTGTACATAAGAATCTTATTTTTATACTTTTCTGCAAGGATGGAGTTTAAAGTTCAAAAGTCTTAGGTGTGCACTTAATTTAGTAAACTTTCAATATGTGCACAAACTAGCTACTACTGAAAATGCTTTTTTTTAGTACACAGGATATACTTTACAGTAAACAGCTGATAGATAGTCTGTCTGTGGGAACTATGACATCTTGAAAGCCCTTCCATTGTGCTGTAGCTATAACTCACAGGGTAGCTCATTACTGCACTTTGGCACTGTTGGCACAAATGTTGACTTTGCGCGGTCAATTTTATTATTTATGCTTTTAAACTTTACTATAAATTTGTAATTATATACTATTAGCAATACTGATAGCCCTTGTCATAGGACACCCCCTGAGTAACACAATGCATAGCTACTCAATAAGGAGAGTATTCAGTACATTTTAAACTTTGCACCCATGTTGCACCCATAAGTACAGAATGCACGCACAATTTACAGAGTATATTCATTGTGCTTTTAAACTTTCCTAACCTGACTGTGAATTTGTAAATTGTGTGTACTATTATTAATACCAGTAGCCCTTGCCATAAGACACCCCCTGAATAACACAATGCATAGAATATACATTGTGCTTTTAATCCCCTCACCATATCTTTCCTATTGCCTAACTATTCAAGGAACAATTTCCACTTCCCATACAGCACATGCACTCGGCTGCTATCCTATACAATCTGATCCAGCTGTCAATGAATATCATTAATGACTAGGAATAACCTGCAAGATTGCTAATAAAATGTCAATTTGATTTTTAAGCACTGTAGAGCCAGCAAGCCAGACATTGCTGAACGAGTCAATTAATCACATTCTTGAGGTTATTAATGATATTCATAGCTAATTAATTATATTCATGACTATCAAACCACAAAGGTCTGCCATGACCCCTGCCAAAACTAGGAAAAAGGCAGTTTTAGGATACTCATTAATTATTCATGAGCATTGAGATTAAGGAGTATCCAGTGGACTTTAAACTTTGCACCCACGTGTACAGAATGCTGTAGCTATAGTTCATCACTGCAATCAGTGGCTTTGCATAGCTATATCATAAAGTACAAAAAAAAAGATGTAGGGATGGAAGTGCCAAAAAGCATTCAAACAAGGTGTAGGGATAACATAAACACAAAGTTAAATGTAACATGATCAGACTACCGATATGTAGGCTACGTACTCTAATTTAAAACCTGCCATAGGATTGCTCAATTCTATTTACTAGCGGACTAGCATTGTAAAGCACAAAATAAACCTTTTAGGGGTGTGACCTATCTGGAAAAGTTAAGTATTGAAACTCACTGTGTACAAGCTGCCGGCTACAACTTGCTTGAAAGTATTGCTACTAGCTCTGTTTTGTTCCTCCAGTGACCTTCAACCCACTGTGATGCTCAACCACACCAGTCGAGACAGCCGGCAGTTTCTTCTACTACGTGACCTACAAGTACGTCCTCCTGAACGACGCCCGCCTCGGGGTGCTTTAGCTACTACCTCCTTGCAACCCTCATTTCCTCTACACCCTCGTGGGGATCTTCATCAGGAAGGGATACATTGAGGTGAGCACCTTTTCCAGTCTCATTCCCAGTCTTCCAGATCTCATTCCCAGTTTCCCGTCAAGCAGCGGTAATATAGTGTAGCCATCCAACAGTTCACTGAGTACAGCAGGAGTACACAATTGTTATTGTACAGTGGAACCTCTCCTCTTTACCAATCGGGGCCGGGACGTATAGCTTTTTGTCCATTGGCGTGGTGAGCTAGCTATGTACACCCAGGGGTGTCCTTCTTTTCACAAGAATCAACTTTCGCTATATTTGCAATTCAATACTCACCGTGTAGTGGTAGTGCAGTGATAGCCCATATCATAGGACACTCCCTGAGTAACACAATGCATGAAACGTTCATTGTGCTTTTAAGGATATTCAGTGCATTCTCAAACTTTGCACCCATGTGTACAGAATACAAGCTCCCCCACTCCTCAGTAGATCACTTTTCTTTGATGTGGTTGTAAGAATGTAATTACAATCATGACTATGCTTTGATCTTTGAGATAGCACCAATCTTTGTAACTGCTTCTGGCTATATAGAACGCTGCATTGTACTTTTAAACTTTGACGATGAATTTGTAATTGCATACTATTAGTAATACCAGTAGCCCTTAATTGTCATAAGACACCCCCTGGAGTATCACGGAATATTCATTGTGCTTTTAAGGGAGTATTCAGTACACTTTATAAACTTTGCACCCATGTGTACAGAATAGAAGCGCAATTCAGGGGTGGATCCAGGGGCCATGCCCTCCCCCCAGGCTACTTTACAGTAAACAGCTGATAGTTAGTCTGTCTGTGGGAACTATGACATCTTGAAAGCCCTTCTATTGTGCTGTAGCTATAACTCACAGGGTAAGCTCATTACTGCACTTTGGTACTGTTGGCACAAATGTTGACTTTGGGGGTCAATTTTATTTTTATGCTTTTAAACTTTACTATGAATTTGTAATTATATACTATTAGCAATACTGGTAAATTTGTGAGTGAACATGACACAATCATATGCGGATACGATACAGTAATATTTTTAATTCCTAGAATTCTGGGAAATTAAGTGCATTGTGCAAACAGGAGATACCTGGCCACTCTTTTTTTGGGTGGGGGGGGGGGGAAATGGTGGCCTGGGTACGAGGCTAAACATCTCCCATAATCACACTCTGCTGAAGCCTTGGTCCAAAGTATTTGCACCAGACAGGTTTCAGCTGCAAGGGGTAGTCACTTACGTATCGCCTGTAGAAGCATTTGCGAACGTGATCAAAATGGAATTGATCAATCAAGGTAGTTGTTAGGAGACAATTTTAAGAGATCAAGGCCAAATCCGAAGGACAGAAATCAAATGATCAACAGCTTTCTCCAATATTAAGAAGGGTGTGATTACCATTTTGTCCTTTGAACCCCGTAAATAAAACGATTGAAGACGTTCAGAAGGAACAATCAAGCGATCAAGGACGATTTTCATCGATCAAGATTCTTGATCCCATTCGCAAACACTTCTACAGACAATGCGTAAGTAACTACCCCTTGAGCTGTCAGTCCTGCTACATGTGTGGTGGCCAGGAAGGAGACTGAATTAATATTCAGGGTTCTTCCTAGAAAATTTTGTCAGAGGCACATGGTGGGGGGAGTCCCTCCACCTGCACCAAGTGTGTAAGCTCTGAGATGCCTGTTATTGTTCCAGAGTCTGTTGCTATAAAGAGCGTAGAAAAATTTATGAATTAATGTGTTTGGTGTAATGCGGTCACTAAATCCAATAGAGTTACTGTAGCAGGTTTCTAAGTGGCAGGTCACCTATGGAGTCATTTAGATACCTGTGGAGTCATTGTGGTTGTAATTGGCGGTCGACCTTTATCAATTATGGTTCACAATATTCTGCAAGCCAAGGCAGTGGTAAAGAAATGAGCAATTGGTATTTGTATCCGAGAATCAGTCAGTAATGGCTACTATGAACAGGAGAGTGGAGACGGAGCTGTACAGTAATGTATAGCGCTCTTGTAAGAGGGGCCAATCACAGGCAATTTTCCAGTTAACCCCCCCACCATATCTTTTCCTACTTGCCTAACTATTCAAGGAACAATTTCCACTTCCCATACAGCACATGCACTCGGCTCCTATCCTATACAATCTGATCCAGCCTGTCAATGAATATCATTAATGACTAGGAATCCTCTCAATAACCTGCAAGTTTGCTAATACAAATGTCAATTTGATTTTTAAGCACTGTAGAGCCAGCAAGCCAGACATTGCTGAACGAGAGTCAATTAATCACATTCTTGAGGTTATTAATGATATTCATAGCCAATTAATTATATTCATGACTATCAAACCACAAAGGTCCGCCATGACCCCTGCCAAAGCTAGGAAAAAGGCAGTTTTAGGATACTCATTAATTATTCATGAGCATTGAGATTTAAGGTAGGAAGGGAAGTTAAGTAGGGTTGAAGCCGAACCTCCGAACCAAGTTGATGGCTATGTCGGCAACATCCTAGCCTACACCCACATGACAATAGGTAAGCACCTAATTACCCCCTCTGCTTAATATTCACAAAAAGACCTCTTTTGCTAAAATTCCAAATATTGCACTCCCCGCTCAGTTTCACCCCTCAACGTCACCTACACACAACCTACACAGGACAGGCCAAAATCCTACGCATGCTTTTTCACAAAAACACTTCAGATCCGGTTTTACAGCTAAATCTGCCTTGCTATTCACACATACACGCATTTCGCAATCCGGACTTGCCAATCAAATATTGCAACAATCCACGCCTGCTACAGTAGATTCACCCCAGGGTCATGACAGTAAACTACGCATGCTTTTCTCCCCTAACCCCTCCCTTGCTACGTTACACACGCACACAGCCTAGCTACCACTTACCACTGTTTT